>WIGN01000277.1:0-55385 GCA_014235955.1 Colletotrichum sojae | reverse complement strand
ACAAATGTCCTGTCCTGGCCGCCCTGGTATCCGAGTGGGTCGGCCAACTGTTATCCTTGCATAGCGGGTCGTAACATGATTACGTTCAACTGCGCAAAACAATTCATGATGTACTGGAAAGCTGCCCGGTTCCGCGACACGGACTGGCAGGCTCGGGTGCTTGCAACGGACAGCCCCAAGGAGCAAAAGCGAGTTGGGAATGGGACAGTCGGGTTCACAGCGGAGAGCTGGGATGAGGTGAAGAGCGCTGTGGTGGAGGCAGGCAACATTGCAAAGCTTAGCCAGAACCCACACCTGGGACGGAAGCTACTAGAAACAGGCAATCGATTGCTCTGTGAGGCAGCATCGCGCGACCGCGTTTGGGGCATCGGGTACACCGCAAAGCATGCCATGACCTAGCGGAAGCACTGGGGAGAGAATCGGCTGGGCAAGGCGCTGATAGCGACGAGGGACCATCTCCGAAAAGAGGAGGCGCGACAGCAACGACCTCGGGAACATTGGGATGATGAGGATGCTTCGTAGCATTCCTCGCCTGGCTGCATCGACAATCCTCGCATTCTGTGGGCACAACTTCAAGCACAACGCAGTTCAACTCGCCACCACAACAAACGATCTACCTAGGTAGTCAACATCTGGCGATGGTGCTCACAAACTCCTCCAACAGCCTATTAGTTCCCTCAGCGTCCTCCAGCATGACCCAGTGCCCGGTATCAAGCACTTCGAAACGGTACCCAGCCTTGGCCCATGGCCGGGTCATCTGGTCCTGGAACCCAGCGTTCGTCATCTCGTCCCGGCCGCAGCCCACCACCATCACCGGTACCCCGATCTCGCGCTCAATATCCTTCTCGTCCTCGAACGACAGGTTCTCCCTCAGCGCTTTGTACCAATTCGTCGGGCCCGTCCACCCGCCCTTCTGGAACATAGCCACCTTCTCCCGGAAGTACACATAATCCCATGCGTCTCCGCCGCCGAAGGAATGCGTCTCGGCGACCCGCCCCGCGGAGACCCACTCTCGGGTCCGGCCCCTCGGACCCATGTTCGCCGCCATCACCCCCGGCGACGCATGCAGCAGCGAGACGACGCTCTCAACTTGACGGTCCATGATCGCTACGCCCTCGTCATTAGTGAAAAAGTCCCAGTATCGAAACATCTCCTCCCCCGTCGCCTCCTTCGTCAAGCGGTTGATCGCCTCGACGTCGAACATTGTCCCAGGCGCGGCATATCCAGCATCAAGAAAGACTAGGCCCGAGAACCGCGACGGGTAGAAGTGGCACAGCCGGCTCAGAAACCACGACCCGAGATCGTGCCCGACGCCCATGACCTTCTCGAGTCCTTCCGCATCGAGGATGGCGGCGATGTGGTTGCTCATCGAACGCCAGACATACTCCCGGTGGTCCTCCGGCTTCGAGGTCCCGCCATAGCCGAGGAGATCTGGCGCCAGGACGCCGTAGCCCCGCCCAGTGAGGTGCTCGAGCTGCGGACGGAAGTCGGCGGCGCTGGAGGGGAAGCCGTGAAGGAAGAGAAACGTCGGTTTGTCGGGGCTATTTGCGTTTAAGTAGTAGTATTTGGAAGAAATTGAAGGGGATATCTGGAGAGTTTTGGATGGAATGGAGTTCATGGTGCTGGTTGTTTGCTGGATGAAAACGTGTTGTTCCAGGTACAGTCTAGTTCAATCACAATACGACTAGAATACGATCAGCAGTTGAGAAATCGATTGAAAGAAGGGAAAGAACCAAGTCAAACAAAGAATTCTATTTAGTCCTGGGGTGATATAATATCCCAAAACTAAAAGTCGACGAAATGTTTCCGAACCTAGGCAGCTTACTAAGTATCTGACTTCACCTCTTTGCTCCCATTCACGTGGAGATCCTCTCTCACTCGAGCACTAACCACGCACCCGAGCTTCGGATCAAGACTAGTCCAATGAGAACAGCCTGAATATCTCATGAAAACACACCGAGTTGACTGGTCAGGTCCGTCCCGCAAGCCTGCATAATACACCAACGCCAAGGCTCGGACAATGACACAACCTGGAGCCACTGCCACGGCCATCACACATGGATGAGCGACGAGATGGAACCAATTGGACGCGGCCTCTCAGTGATCAACTCACAGACAACGATTCAGTGATCCCCTGCCCCATATTCTGTGCCAGTTAACTATCATTGGATGCATCCCTACATTACTACTACTCCTATTACTACTATGATATTGCTATTGTTGCTGGTATCCGTAACTATCGTTGCTGTTGTCGTCATTTCCGTCCGTCGCTGCTGTCGTCGCTGCCGTCAAGTCCATCGCTGTCCTGACGTATATGCTATAGCAGGTAAGATATTTTCCAGGAAGGGTTAACTAACACCGAACAAGGGACTTGAGGACACCATTCAAGCCATCTTCGTACACAATGTCTTGCATCGGGAACAGCGTAAGCACTAGAAACCAGATGCTTCCTAGAGGCAAAATACTACCATCCCACCATCCCTCAGCCCAGCCAGGCGACAACGACTGCGGCACAATAGACAAACTAGCTGCCTGCCCGAAAACAAGATCGTCGCTGCGACGGTCATGTTGTCTCGCTTGGAAAGGCGGGGAAGCGAGCGGCCCATTGGCCGCGTCCCTGCAAGAGACGCAGCATTGCAGCATGCGACTGCCCGGCTCGGCGAGTGGGGGGGTGTTACGAAGCCGAGAACTTCACGCATTTGGGATGAGAGCCCGACGGGTCGATGGTACTCTGGGAACCGAGAATGGTGATGATTTCGGAAGACTGGTCGAAAAGGGTAGGTCCTCGCTGCTTCGGCGTGGGAGAGTTTATCCATACGAGGGCAGATGAGATTTGTTTGAGTTCCCCCAGACTGGGTTATAAGTCGGTCCTCCAACGGTTCAGTACGTGAACGCTCGACGTGACCGTTCTTCCTGTCGTGTTAGTGAGACCTTGCGTTGCTTGTAACCCACCTTTCCTTGACAGCTTTCCTCACATACTGTGACATCCTCTCCTACTCGAGTTGAGTGCGATTGATACTCCCAGTATCCGCAACACACGCAGCAGAACGATACTCAACATGGCTTTATCGGTCCTCACAGAGCTCTCAGCGAGCTCGCTAGCTCTCCTTGCAGTCTTCGCAGTCTTCTCGGCCCTCGCCCTCCGCATCGTCTACAACCTCTACCTGCACCCGCTCGCCGGTTTCCACGGCCCGTGGTACGCGGCCTCCTTCTCCATCGTCTCGGCCTTGGTATCCATCCTCCGATTCGAGCACGAGTGGTTGCTGTCGCTGGCGAAGCGTTATGGAAGTCAGTATCGAGACGTCTCGCTCTTATTTCCTTTATATCTCAATTTCTCGTATCCTTTCTTGTCTCCTCTTGCTCTCGAGAACACCGCGGTCAAACATCTTCACTGACGATTCTGCTCAAGCCGACAAACCGATCCGCATAGCTCCCACGCTACTCTTCTTCCCCCAGCCCGAGGCCCTGAAAGACATCTACTGGGACCCCAAGTGCAACAACAAGTCGCCCTTCTACGGGTCGGGCGCTCTCGGCCCGCCGCAACTCTTCAGCACCCTCGATGGCAACGTCCACAAGGCCTTGAGGAAAGCCCTCGCCGGTCCCGCGGTAAGAAGGCCCCATATTTGGCACTCCTCCTTACGCGATCGAGAAGACTGACTCCTGATTTCCGTGCCTGAAGTGGACAATCGGCGGCCTCAAGAACAACTGGGAGCCCCGCATCGACGAACACATCAAGCTCTTCGTCCAGCGCATGTCCGAGTTCGCGTCGCGCAACGAGCCCGTCATCCTCTCCGACAAAGTAGCGTACGTCCTCCCTTCTCCACCCTTTCCACTCAACCCAAATCTACACCACACTAACCTCCCAACAGCGAGTTCGCCGCAGACATCATGACCCTCGTCTGCTTCACCGACCCCTGGGGCTTCGTTTCCAACAGCCGCGACGAGCGCAACATGCTCGAGAGCTGGCGCAAGGGGCTCACATTCTTCGGCTTCGCGGGGCGCTTCCGCTTCTTCCGGGATGTCGTCCTCAAGACCTCCTGGGGCTGCCGGTACCTCCTGCCGTCGACGAGCGACGACGTCGGGATGGGGTACCTCATGGCCCAGGCCGACCGCGAGGTCTCGGGCCGCGAGCAGAGGATCCGGGACGAGGAGTTTGCGCAGGAGAAGCCTGACTACCTCCAGCTGTGAGTCTCTTCCCCCTTACCCTGGAAGAATCGTGCATTGAAGGGAAATGTCTGACAGCAGGAGCAGATGCCTCGAAGCCCGCATGGACGGCGAGCCCCTGACCCCGGTCCAAAAGCGCGCCCACATAACCCTCCTAATCCAAGCCGGCGCCGACACGACGGGGACAGCCCTAGGCAGCACCCTCCGCTTCCTCCTCACCCACCCATCTGCCCTCGCCCGAGCCCGCGAGGAACTCGCCTCCGTCGACGCAGCGGGTAAACTAACCCCCTCAGCGGTGCAATTCGAAGAAACCCGCGCACACCTCCCCTTCATCACGGCATGCCTCAAAGAGTCCCTGCGCCTGCACCCGCCCGCGACGAATCTCTTCGCTCGGCTGGCGCCAGCCGTATCCATGTCACCGAAACACGACGGCGGGGGTAAAGTTATCGACGGGACCTGGGTCCCCGCTGGCGCCGAGGTGACTAGCCACGCGTACGTCGTGCAGCGCGACCCGCGGCTGTACGGGCCCGAGCCGGAGGCCTTCCGCCCGGAGCGCTGGCTCGAGGGCGAGGGGAACTCTAAAGAGCGGATCAGCGAGATGGAGGCTTGCATGTTTGTGTTTGGGATCGGGCCGAGGGTGTGTCTGGGGAAGGACGTGGCGACCATGGAGATGTACAAGTTGGTTCCCGAGGTGAGTAAAGCTTTCGCGAAATAAAAACTGTGATCTTTTAATGAATTGTTGCTGACGAGACTTTAGATTCTCCGCCGGTTTGACTTTGAAGTCAAGAGGGAGGGCAAGTTTGTCGTCGACGGCGGCATCGCGTACAACCAGGACTTTGAGGTACAGTTACGCGTGAGAGAGAAGCAGGTTGAGTGAGTGGAGAGAGCGTCGCATTGAACTCGGGATGACTGGGGACGATTTAACGAGATATGACCTTTTCACAAAGTAGAACATGGTTAGCTACTGATGAGCGACATGAATAAATATAACAAAGTCTCGGTAACTATTGATATAATCAAAGTCAACATCGTCCGTCCCCTGAGAGAAGTGGTTGAAATGAGACTAGCGAGTACATGCAGCCCTGTAGACCGTTTATGCATCTTTTCACCTCGATACATGCATACACCTTTTAAGAAAGCTCGCCCCAGCAAGCTCCGATAACCAGCCGACCACCGAAGCCATCCATTTCGTCACCAGTAGCAGAAACGGGCACGCGAGTAACGACTGACGAAGCACCCTTGCCTTGACGCCTCCATCCCGCCCTTCAACCTACAACCCTTCTCCCCCCCCCCCCCCCCCCCCCCCCCCCCCCCCCCCCCCCCCCCCCCCCTTTTCCCTACGCCCACCCTCACTCCCGTATCTACCGTCTCTTTAGCCCCCTCCGTCAATGCGCAAACACTCAATCGGACATTGAATGTGAACCCCCGCCAAAGAATGAGGGATGCTCCTCCGCCGGCTCCAACCCGTAGCGGCCCGTCCCCTCCGCTCCGGCGCGACCCCGATTCCTCCCGCAGCAGCGCAACGGTACCGCGCAGCGACATCAGCATCCCCGCGTTGCGCCTTCACGAGCACGAGCGCCCGGCGAGATGAGGCGGGAGCAAACCACTACGAGACGCTAAAAGTCTCCCCCAACGCCTCTCCCTCGGAGATCAAAAAGTAACGTCGCCTCCCTCCCCTCTACCCCATTTTCTCATTCACGCCTCAACCTCTCCCGTGCAAAGACTAACGCTACATCCCTCACAGATCCTTCTACGCCCTCTCCAAAGCCCACCACCCAGACCACAACCCAGACGACCCCTCCGCGCCTCGCCGCTTCCACGCGATAGCAGAAGCCTACTCCGTCCTCGGCACCCCCGCAAAGCGCGCAGCCTACGACCGCACACACTCCTCCTCCCAGCACCACTCCCACAGGCGCCCTACCGGGTCATACCACAGCACAGGTCCCGCAGGCGGCCGCCCGGCCTCGGGCCTCTCCCGCCGGCGCACCACCTTCCGCGGCCCGCCGCCCAGCTTCTACCGCTCGGGCGGATGGGGCGAGCACTCCGCGAAGCGGCGCGAGGCGCACGAGGCGGCGGCGGGTTCGAGCACGGGCGACGCGCAGCAGGCAGAGAGGCCCGGCATGGGCTTCGGCCAGGACCCCTACGCGCACGCGCGGCACGCCGACGTGCGGCACTTTGACAAGCAGGCGCACACCAAGTCGCAGGAGAGGCAGGACTCGAGGCGGCAGACCCGCATCATGGGCCACGTCGTGCCGAACGGGCCCCAGGAGACGTCCGTCGGCGCGTTCCTGGTCGTCACCGGCATCCTGTTCGCCTCCTTCTGGATCCCGTACATGATTTTCGTCGGGCCGCGGAGGAAGAAGGCCAAGTCATAGAGAACGACCAAAGAATTGTAGAAGTACACATCACATAGACGCAAATCTCACGAAGCTTTCTTACCTTCTCACGGCATCACTGCGCGCTGCTGATTTGCCCCGGTCGATCAAACTCTATTACTCCCCGTCCTAATCTACACTAGACAGGAGCCTCCCGAATAGAATGCGGCCGGACAAAAAATCGCGTAAAATTTCCCCGTTAGAGTATACGTGAAGCAGAAACGGCTTAGCCCTCGAAGGTGAAGCTGGCGCCGAGCTTGTGGGTAGCCTGGTCGAGCTTCTGGGTATCAAAGGAGGCACCAAGACCCAGGGTAACACCCTCGCGGAGGAGGACGTTGTAGGCAAGGGCAGCAACACCGTTGTTGTTGACCTTGAACTGTACGTGGGACTTTGGTTAGGCACGATCGCAAGCACGCGGCAACGGGAAAGACGAACCTTGGCGAAGGAGACGGGGTCGATGCGGTACTTGCTGGCAACCTCGAGGCCGACGTTGTTGCCGGCCTTGGAGTTCCAGGTGGCCTTGGCACCAGCCTCAACCTGGCTGTTGACCTTGTGGTAGTAAGAAGTAGCGAAGACGCTCAGATTGTCGCTGGCAGTGATGGCAGCAGAGTAGGAGGGGGCCTGGTAGCCGACGGCAGCGGCGTAGCCGGTGACGGAGGCCTTGTTGACGTCGTAGCCGGCGGAGGCACCAGCCAGGAAGCCCTCGTGGCCAACGACGGCATCGATGTTGGCGGTGGGGCCCTTCAGGAGGTCGAAGAAAGCGCGGCTGTGGAAGTTGCTCTGCTTGAAGGTGAGGTTGAACTTGGCGCCCTTGTTGGCGGGCTTCTCGGAGGTGGCAGAGGGGAGGAAGGAGAAGACACCCTCGGCCTTGAGGCCCTTGGCGAGGCTGTCGGCGAGCTCGACCTTGGTGTCAAGGGCGGCGGCGGTGTTCCACGTCTGGGTAAGAGTCAGGCCTGTACGAGTGTATAACATTAGTAAGTGTGCGAATCCGGGTTGAACGCTTGCTGAGAATGAGACCGGACTGCCGTAAGGACGTCCGTATATTCGACCCAAACTGAGACTCAAGCGCGGTGGAGGACGACGGCGGGTGGATTTTGTACCGGTAGCCTTGTCGGAGTATTTGCCCTCAATCTGAACGGGGGAGAGATGGTTAGCCGCTGATGCGATGCTTGGCGGTGCGCTATATGATCCAGGGGATCGTGCGGCGCAGGTGGGAAATGGCGCGACTTACAGCTCCGTTGGTGCTCTTCTCGTGGGAGGTCTTGCCGGTGACCTTGAAGGCAACATTGTTGGGGGTGTTGCTCTTGAGCTCGAAGGTGGTGGCAGAGAGGTGGTAGAAGTCCTTGTTGAGAAGCTGTTGGAAGCCAATGTTAGCTGAGTGATTTCTCGTCGCGCAGGGCCCGAGGTCAGGAACAAAGAGTCACGAAAGCTCTTGTGTTTTTTCTCCCGCCAGGCGCCCGCGAATACCCGATTTCGGGTGCAGGGAGGAGCATCGAGGGGAAAAGCACGTACGTCGTTGGCCGACTTGGCGATGTCTCCGAAGTTAGGAACAGACATGATTGCTGATTTTTGAAGGGAGGACCTTTGGGTTGGGAGAATAGAGATGGGTAATGGGTAAAGCGCGAAAAAGAAGCTGAGGTGCAACGGCGAAAAGGCGGGATGCAAGTGTCCTTTCAGGAGACGGCCTACTACTGGGGGCGGAGCTGTTCGAGAAAATGTTTTGGTTGCATCAATTGGTTGACGGGGATTCCCGGCTTAATTCGGTCCGGAGGAGCTTGGTGGTGACGGGGTCGCGCTAGCACGCTTTTGGCACCACGTGGGGGATGTGTTATTGGTTTGTTGGGGGATTGCGACGAGCTCAGATGGGCCGGTTCGTAGAGCAAGGTAGCAGTAGCCGGGGTATTTGGGGGATGGATGCTTAATGCGACGGGTGGTTGAAGATGTTCGATTGGTTGTGTTCCGAGCAAAGTATGGAAAGCGACGAAGATGTGTTTTGGCGATGATGCAGAGTAGTACCTAGGTAGGAAATAGAGAGAGTATTCTTCCTGAGGGAGGAATTGAGTTGTGGGTGGCACAAAGCAGAAGACTTCCTTCCTATTTCCATCTGGTTTAAATAAAGAAGGAGCCGTCTAAGACACTACCACAGTCAATTTCTTACTTCTAAGACCTACGACTCTTACATTCCAATTCACCGCACCGCCAACAACCTCATGCTCTTGCGGCTATCCGTACCGCCCTGTCTTTCTTCAGAGGTTTCATCACCGCGGCTATAGGATCTCCCCGACTCACTACGGAAAGCCCCGGCCAATCATCCGCTCTGAACCCAAGGCCCTCCTGTCGCAACATGAAGCAGGCAGACAAGACAGAAGTGGCTCCTGCTCCTTGCCCTGTGCCTGGAGACTTCAAGAACTTGGGGAAGGCGCCAGGATACCTCGTCTCGAATCCACAGAAAAAACAACACAAACCCGTGACGAACAGGGCAGGAAAACGGGTGAGAGATCGGAAAAAGCCCCTTGGGCCCTGACAACTCATCCACTGCACCAGGGGGGAAACAGGGACACGTCAATCCTTGGATGGAACCACGTAAAAACCTCGAATCTTGAAACCACAACCAATGACCATCGACTGCATCCATAATTTTTTTTTGTTCTTCAAGATTCTCTAGAAATCTTGTTGAGCTCTGTACCTAACCGAACCCAGGACGCCATCTACCTTAACCCGCCCGCATTGACATAAATTGCTAGGATACAGGTACTTCTTCCTTCCGACCTTAATTGCCCCTTTTATGCGTCGTTGTACTTTTGCTGGTGGACGGAAATGGCTCTGTCAAGCAACGGGTCAGCGACCGCTTGAGATCGGTGGGGTGGAGGAGGGGTCAAGAGTGAAGGGATCTTCTTGTATGTGTGTGACTCACCTGCCACTGGGGTCCGTCTGTTTGGACCAGGTGGGGGTCCAGCGCATGACCGTCGAGGCGCAATGCGGCGGGAAGTGCTCGTCGAACATCAGGCGGTACCAGTAACTGCAAAGGGATAAAGGTCAGCAGTTGCTCTTTCTTTGCAAAATAGCATCGTGGGGGATCTTTTGCCGGTCACGTACGCTTCCTTGGTGTCCGGGATGTCGTCGCCCCACTCGGGCTTGGGGTTCTTCATCATCTCGTCCGTCACCTGGATCTCGGCGTTGTCCTTGAGCGCGTCGATCCACCCGTATCCGACGCCGTCCGAGAACTGCTCCTTCTGTCTCCACAGGATGTTCTCCGGGAGGTACGGCTCCGCGCTGGGGTCGTCGGACGTGTCGAACGCCTTGCGCAGGATGTACTTCTCGATCTTCTCCTTGGTGATCATCTTGTCCTGGGGGTCGATGTTCATGCACGTCTCGAGGAACTGTATCATGTCGTCAGCAGCAGCTCATTATCACAGGTCCGGTCTGGTCGGGCTTTGCTCACCTGCTTGTCCAGGAACGGCACGCGCGCCTCAAGACCCCAAGCCGAAGTCGACTTGTTGGCACGCAGGCAGTCGGCAAGGTGCAAGTTCTTGACGCGGCGGACCGTCTCCTCGTGGAACGCCTTCCTGTCGGGGGCGGCGTGGAAGTAAAGGTAACCTCCAAATATCTCGTCACTGCCCTCACCACTGAGCACCATCTTGATGCCCATGGCCTTGATCTTGCGGGAGAGGAGGTACATGGGGGTGGAGGCGCGGATGGTCGTGACGTCGTACGTCTCGAGGTGGTAGATGACGTCGGACAGGGCGTTGAGGCCGTCCTCGATCGTGAAGGTCATGACGTGGTGCTTGGTGCCGAGGAACTTGGCGACCTCGAGAGCGGCCTTGTTGTCGGGCGAGCCGGGCAGACCGATGGAGAAGGAGTTGAGCTGGGGCAGGTAGGTGACAGTCGACAGCTGGTTCTCGTCGTCGATACCGACCATGCCCTCGCCGGTCTCGGGGTTCTCCGTCGCCGGTACCGCGCCGCCGTTGGCCTCGAGGGCCGCCTTCTTCAGGCGCAGGGTTTCCCTCTGGGCGATGGCGGCAACCAGACTGGAGTCCAGACCGCCGGACAGGAGCACACCGTACGGCACCTCGGCCATGAGCCTCTTCCTCACCGACTTCTCAAGCGTCTCGCGGATGGCCTTCAGGTCGACGGGCGTGTCGGGGACTTTGGCGGGGTCCCACCAGCTGGGCTCGAAGTATCTTGTGGTCTTGCCGGTGGCCGAGTCGTAGACGTGTCCGGGGGGGAAGGCCTCGATCTTGTCGCAGACAGAGTGCAGGCACTTCAGCTCGGAGGCGAAGTAGACGGCGTCGGGCTCTTTTGACGACCAGCCCTGGTACAGGGTTGTGACGCCGATGGGGTCGCGGGCGGCGATGGTGCGGTCCTTCTTCTTGTCGTACAGAACCCACGAGAACATACCGTCGAGGTGCTTGGGGGCGTCGATATCGTACTCCTCGTACTGCGGAAAACCGTTAGGCCTTCGTGTCCATCACGATGCGAGCCCGGAGCGGGTATGCGGTCGAGGGTGACTCACCAGAGGAATGACGACCTCGCAGTCGGAGCCGGTCTTGAAGTTGTACTTGTGCTTCAGGGCCTTGCGGATCAGACGGTGGTTGTAGATTTCACCGTTGACGGCGAGGATGATGCTCTCGTCCTCGTTGGTGAGGGGCTGGGCGCCGGACTCTGTGGTCGTGGTCAGTCATGGGAGCCTTGGGAGTAGTAATGGGTTTACTAACCGACGCCGACGATGCTGAGACGCTCATGGCACAGAACTGCGGAAAACGGTCAATTGAGTTGGGACCAACAGTGGCAGCCGCATTGAACATACTCGTGTGGTTGGCGATGATGTTTCCGCCTACACGGAGGGAAGAATTGGTCAGTAAACTGCGTGGTGTGTAGTGCGCCCGCGATGGCCGGTATCGCGATTACTCAAGACTCACTCCAATCGGGACCACGGTGACGGATGCTAGACGGCGGGAAACGAGTCAATTGATGTAATTGGAGTTCGGAAAGGCATCTACTCACGCCTTGGCCAGCTTCAGAGCCGTAGGCTTGAATTTTTGGACGTCGGGATGACTGCGCGCATAGAGTCAGTCGCGTCGTTCGCGTGGAAAACCATGGCGGGGTTCTGGGAATTTTTTGGAGGGGGCGGCGGCAGCTCAATTGCCCCTCCATTCTGCCGATGTAGGGGCTGCGGGATGATTTCTCTCGGCAGCAAAGTCTGGAAGACGTACCGATGACAAGCGAAGATGCCACACATGTTTGCGGATTTCGAGCTGGGACTGCGATGAGGGTATATGGGGAGAAGAGGACAGGAAGTAAAAGGTTAGAAGGTAGTCCCACGAGAATAAATACGGAGCAGACGGAGAGGTAGGTGGGCGTAGTGGCGGGCGGGAGTGTGGGAGCGGGAAATAATTATGACTCTTCTTCTGCTTCACCCATTTTTATTTTTATTTTAGTTCTCGTTTTATCGATTCGCCGCAACGGCCCCCAGGGCCTCTTCTGATACAATGACATCCCTTGCCCGCCCGCCCATGTGGCCTACGGCGGCCAGTACTCCGTAGAGCCCCGATGGCGGCACGGAGGGCCATGGCCGGAGCGTCGATAAGATGACGGGGTACTTCGCGTTGGTGCTCGCGGCCGGTTGTACAGGCCGTATACAAGCTGTACATATATGCATTCTGCACCTCAAGCAAATCGCCGCGAAAGTATCTCCTCCTAGTTGTCTCACGCCCTACTGTACCGGTACGGTACGGGTATGGCCTGCACGATACGCCAATCTAATACACTACGCCGCGCTAGTGCAACGCAGCTGCTCCTCTGGGGCCGATCTCGGCTTCTGCCACATGCTGCATCCTGACCACTCACAGCTCGCATGTCGCCCAATTACATAACCTCACGGACTGATAAGGAACTCGGCCACTCCCGGTCCACCAACGAGAGCTGCGAGTCGGTGTGGTCCTCCGACGCCCATGAAGCCCACCGGAATGGTGCCACGGCGACGGCCAAATGTGATGTTGGTGCAGGTGCGGTACGGGTGCAACCCGACAGCGGATGAACGGCGGTGGGCGATGTATTTGCTGAGGTAAACTCCAACGAGGAACGCGAACGAATCGGAGAGAAGTGTGTCTTTCCCGTTGCCCGTTGGTAATGCGCCCGCTCTCATTGACTCGCCCTCGCCCGCGACCTTGGACCTCTGGCGAACTTACTCGTCGTCGCCGCTGCCAGGGTTCCAGGTCCTTTGCCAAGCAAGCTATGGTGGAGGCCATCAGCTTCCGAATTTCGTTCTGTCTTCCCGAGGGCTCGGAGTGTCCTGTTCCCGTTCCAAAAAAGATACCCACAACGGCTGGCGACGGTTATATGTTGTGCCTCCCGCCACGGACCAGTGGATGTGGTCCACCCTCGATAAAAGAGTCACAACTCCGTCACCCAGAGCGTTGTATGATACCCGCAGCAGCTTTTGGCCACGCACCAAGCCACGTGAGCTTCTCGGCAGTGTGCGAAGAAGTCTTTTTTGCTCTTCTCAAGCTGCAATGTCTAGGCTATTCCCAATTCTGTCCCACTGGCCCTAGTCGTCCTGAAACCGATATCGTAGCGTCATTCAGTACAAAGCAGAGAAACAAACCGCGTGGTATGCCCAAACGCCGAAGCCATGCCCTCTCGGGCACGACGTTGCGATCTCGTGTCGTAACCAAACCGCCCCTTCTCCCGTCCATGTAGACTGGCTAAGGCGCGGGGTTTTCTCGCACGACGCGCTTAATGCGCTTCTCGTATTCCGTCTTGTCCTTCTTGAAGAGGCTGTACGCCTCCGCCTGCGCGGGCGACTCGGGGTTGGGGTCGTCGAGAAGATTCTGAATGCCGAGCAGGATTTGCTTCACGGTGATGGCAGGCTTCCACGCCTCCTCCTCGTTGAGGATCGACAGGCAGACGGTGCCAGAAGGGTAGACGTTCGGGTGGAAAAGGGGAGGCACGAATTTGCCTGCAAAACACTCGTCAGCTTGGTCACATTGGCTACGACTTTGGATGACATACACTTGGGAGGCTTCGTAGGATACTCTATTTGTGCGCGGAAGGTCAGCAAACATTTCGTCCCAGACTGTCGTTCATTGCTATGGCGCAAGGCAACTCACCCTCGGGAAACGTGATGGTCAACTTGAACAGGCCGCCCTCCCAGATCGTCTTCTCCTTGCCCGGGATACCACACTCCCAGACCTTCAGATCGAGTGTGCCTTGAGCGGTGCGCTGCGGCTTGGCGAAGAAGCCGAACGGGTGGTCTTTGCGCCACTGCTTGCTGGGACGGGGGTCAGCTAACACGACGCGAGAACCCCGCGAGAAAGTCCATACCGCTCCTCCTGCAGTCTGTTCTGGCAGAGCGACATCGTGACAGCGTTGTTCTGGGGACGACGGTGGGGTGTTTGTAGTCGGTGGTCGTGTCCGGCAGGTCGGCAGATCGCTCGCGTGCGCGCAAGGATACGGATGAGACTTGCTGGTGCTCGGGCAAGGGAGTCGGGACGACAGGATCTCCGGGAAGCCGTCGGCGCGTTGTTGCAGAAGAAGGAACCAACAAGGCTGAGGGTGGCTCGCGGTGGTCTGGTGTTGAGTTTAGGTCTGCAGTCAGAGCAAGGCGTCCACGATTCACCAGATAGCCCGCCTCGCACTTGCCTCACTGGATGCGCCGCCTCTGGTTGGGAAGGCGGTGGAAATTTTCGGGGGTCGCTCGCAGGTACGTACCTGGCCTGGCGGTGGCCCAGACAACAGCAAAGGTACCGAGGTACCTTAAGTAAGGAGCTGAGTCACCCTTCTACCTTACTCCCCGGCATTCCGCTGAAGGTCGAAGGCGGAGGTACCTTCCACAGAAGCTCAGGACACCCAAAGTGGGGCAGCAGGGAGGTGCAACCTCACGTCACAGGCTCGGTGCGGCGGTGCGGCAGCGCGGGGTGCTTGGGAACTTGGGAACCTGGCGTGGGGCATACGGACCTGCCCAGATGCAAGACAAGGAGCTTCAGGCCCGATTCCTCGGCTTTCATCTGACAGCCCGTCTTTTCTGCACGTACAAAGCGATCATCCCAGCCCCGTGCGACTCTCCGTCCGGCTCCCCAGCTCTTGTTTGCTGTCGATTGCCGACCTCTTTTCCTGCAGCTGATCCCAAGGCCCCGGCGATCGCCGCAGCATTACCTGCGCCAGGTTCCCTTTGTCAAGAACGCATCCGCGTTGCCGTCAAGGGAGCAGTGTATCTCTGGACCATATAGCGACTTTCAGGCCTTTTGATTGTCCCTCCCGCATTTCAAATCTCATCTAACTAGCCCGGGATCTTTTGGATTTACGTCAAAGATGGAGAAGGGCGACGGCTCGGCCAGCGCGGCCAAGCCCAACGAGACGAAGGCCGCTGCTCCAGCTGCCCCAGCTGCGCCTGTAGTCGAAGAGAAGAAGCCAGATGTGGCCATGGAGGATGTACCGGACCCCGACGAGGATGATTTGGACGATCTAGATGGTGCGACCGCCGGCCACGAGTCTTGCGACGCTTGACCGTCATACTGACTATGACAGATATGCTTGACGACTTCTCAGCGGTGCAAGTGGATTCCAAGAAGCCCGAGCCAGCGCCCGCCGCCGCCGCCGCCGGCCCGGGAAGGCCAGCGACGGTGACCGAGGACGCGGAAGAGGACAAGTCTCAGGAGGACATGCTCGCCTCCGACGACTTTGCGAAGCAGCTTCAGGCCGGCATGGCCGACTTGATCGGAGAGCTGGAGAAGAACGTACGTTCGGCGCACTCCCCGAGTTCCTGGATTCGCAGTGCTGACTGACCGTTTTCTAGCCGGAAATGCAAGCGCAATTCGACGACGTCTTCAAGCAGATCAGCGCCGCGGCGCAGGAGGCAGAATCAGGCTCCAAGCCTCCGGCGCAAGCCTCCGGGTCGGCGTCAGCGACAGCGCCAGTGCCTCCTCGGCCAGCCTCGTCCTCGAGCAAGGCCGCAGCGTCGGACCCGATCGCCGACGGATCCTTCCAAGAGACCATTCGTAAGACGATGGAGCGCATGCAGGCATCCGGCGACCAGGCTACGGCCGCCGCAGCGGAATCGTCCACGGAGGACTTCCTCGCCGAGATGATGAAGCAGCTGGGCGACGGCAACCTCGAGGGTGCGGGCAACGAGGAGGAGTTTTCCAAGATGCTCATGGGCATGATGGAGCAGCTCACCAACAAGGAGATACTCTACGAGCCCATGAAGGAGCTGAACGACAAGTTCCCCGAGTGGTTTGAGAAGAACCGCGAGAAGACACCCGCCGAGGACCTCAAGAGATACGAGGAGCAACAGGTGATGGTCAAGGAGATTGTTGCCAAGTTCGAAGAGAAGGGGTACTCGGACTCGAACACGGCCGATAGAGAGTACATCGTCGACAGGATGCAAAAGGTAAGTGTCTTGATCCCCACTCGCGGGAGCACGACTAACACGAAGTGACAGATGCAAGCTGCTGGTTCGCCACCCTCGGATTTGGTCGGCGACATGCCCTCGGCACAGGAGGCTTTCAACGCAGATGAGAGTTGTAATCCGCAATAATCGGAAGCTCGCCGCGGAGATCCGCACATATATTCCCCTACTATCGCCTTCACATCATGGTGAAACCGTACCGTTGATAAAAGCCAGTTGATGTACAGCCACACGCCGGATCCCATGGCCCTGTCCGCCAGAACGCCTAAAGCAAACCCAAGTATTCCGTAATGTGAACGATGCCCTGCCAAACGCCACTATGCAAACCAAGTGATTCTGCGTCAATCAAGGTCTTCTAACCCCTCATGACATGTCCATCTGTGTGTCTTGATTTGATTCTTGCGACACAAGGTCCATGAAAAGCGCGTCGTAGTCTTCGTCGTCCGACAAGTTATACGGATCTGATTGTGCTGGGTTTTGTTGCTGCTGTGGCGATCCCAGGTCCTGCCCATTTGACGATACCAAAGCGTCGAGCTCCGCCTGTTCCTGCTGCGCAATGTCATCAATCATCAAGTCGTCGATGTCGTCCGTGATCTCCCGCGTGTAGTCCAGCGAGAAGTCCGCAGCGTCTTCAATATCCGCCTCGGAGTACACCGCATCGCCCTCGATCTGCTTGGCATAGAAGCGTTGCCTCATGTCGCGGTCCCAGTCCGACTTGAGCAGCTATGCGCGACCACAGACGTTAGCGCCTCTTGCCACAATTACACAACCACAAGCAACGCTCGCTCGCCGCTTACCGTGCCTTCCATGTCCCGCCTCTGGTACGCCTTGTCGTCGGCCCGCTGCCTCACGTTCTGCAGGAACATCTTGCGTCTGCTCTCCTGTGCGTCCTCGCGCTTGCGCACGACGGGGTTCGGCCGGGTCGGGCGGGACGCGAACTTGAACTTGGGCGCGGGGATCGGGGACGACTGCGTCTGCCGGCGGGCGGCGTTGTCGCTGATCGGAGACAGCGGGGAGGTCGCGCGGATGGGTAAGGAGGAGAGCGGCGAGGGGACGACGGGCTTGAAGTCCCACGACGTCGTGGTGCCGCGGTCGTGGAAGGCGGAGACGGGTCCGGCGACGGAGAACATGGTGTTTTTCTTTCCGTCTGGCGTGCTGGGTTCTCGCATAAAGTCGGTTCGCTTGGGACGGTATTCGCTTTTCGTCTGGTGATGAGGTGGTTTTGACAGTAGGAGAGCTTGGGTGTTGCTGGTGGAAGAAAGGGTACGGGATCGTGGTTTGTTGGTGTAATAAATTGATGAATGCAGCTTGGGTGCGGTGCTCCGTTGCAGAAGTGCTTGTTGACGGGAAGCTTGACATTTGGTGGGGTTACGCCACAATCACTGTGGCTTGACGGTGACACGTGAAGGCCAAAAATCCTGGTCAGACCCGCCTTCAGTGTGTTCTCTTTCTATCCCGGTGGTTTCCGAGCGGACCCCGAGACAGGGATCGCCCCAACGATCCGACAGGCGGCGCGATGGCAAAAAAGAGACAGGCAAGAAAAAAAAGTCTCAAACAAAGATTGCCCACTGACGACATGATTCCCGGCTAGCTTTCTGGGTCCCCTGGAACGAGAAACTCCACTATCGATACCGACTGTTGAGGGAAACAACACACGCATACCGACGTCTATTCACCTAATTACCCGTCTCTATAATCAAAATTCCAAACAAATACAAGCAAAAAGTCACACGACACGACAACCCCGTAGAATGATAGTCGCAGCGGACTGCACTCGCGATTGTCAGACGACCATTGGCGGCAGCCGGCCAGCATCCAGATGAAAGCCCTCTCCGTCTTCTCGCTGCCCCTGCGCCGGCTCAACACCACCACCACCGCCCGACAACCATGGACCTGCTCCAGCTGTCGTGCCGGCGGCGGCGGCCCATTGGCGCAGCATCCCAGCAGGGCGGCGACGCGACAACAATTCGCTAGCAGCAGCAACAGCAGCACCCGCGGATTCTCCTCCACGTCGTCGAAGAAAGGACCGCATGCCGGCAGGGCACCCCCGAAGGGCGGCCGGAGAGGCGTCTGGCTCTTTGCGTCAGGCGGTGGTGCCGCAGCGACGGGCGCCCTCGCATTCGCCGACGACATCAAGTACGGCTACGAAGGGGCGGAGCGCGCCGGTAGGGTCGCCGCCGCGCTGGCTGTCTGCATCAACGAGTACGAACGAGCTTTCTAGTCCGGGAGGTTTTGGCAATTCGCTAACGGCTTGAACAGCTACCGGACATCTTTGAACCAGAGAGAGAAGATCGAAGACCCCGAGCTGCAGTCCAAGATCCTCAAGGACTGCCACCAGCGATGCGCCGACCGCACGCTCAAGGTCCTGGAGAAGAACGGCGGCATCTTCATCAAGCTAGGCCAGCACCTGGTACGAAACCCCTACCTCCCCGCCGCTTCCCACATGCGATTCCCTTCTTGAAGACAAAGCTAATCGAGGGTCTGTATAGAGCGCGATGAACTACCTCCTCCCGCCCGAATGGACAAACACCTTCATCCCCCTGCAGGACAAGTGCCCCGTCTCCTCGTTCGAGTCGATCGAGCACATGTTCAAGGCCGACACCGGCAGCGAGCTCTCCGACTACTTCTCCGACTTCTCCCACGAGCCCATCGGCGCCGCCTCCCTCGCCCAGGTGCACACCGCGACCGTCAAGGAGACCGGGATCCAGGTCGCCGTCAAGGTCCAGCACCCGGGGCTGGGCCAGTGGGCGCCCCTCGACCTCGCCCTCACCCGCTTCACCTTCTCCACCCTCAAGCGCTTCTTCCCCGAGTACGACCTCGAGTGGCTCTCCTCCGAGATGGACGTCTCCCTCCCCAAGGAGCTCGACTTCAGGGAGGAGGCCAACAACGCCAACCGCACGCGCGAGCACTTCGCCAAGCTTCCCGAGCACCCCTTGGTCGTGCCCGAGGTCCTCTGGGCGCGCGAGCGCATCCTCGTAATGCAGCGCGAGTCCGGCCGCCGGCTCGACGACCTCGACTACCTCGACGCCTCCGGCATCGACCGCGACGAGGTCTCCGCCTGCCTGGCCCGCATCTTCAACGAGATGATCTTCGGCAACGCTGCGCCCCTCCACTGCGACCCGCACGGCGGCAACCTCGCCATCCGCCTCAACGAGTCCCGCAGGGGGCTCCGCGGCGGCCACAACTTCGACATCATCCTCTACGACCACGGCCTCTACCGCGACATCCCGCGCGACCTCCAGCGCTCCTACGCAAAGATGTGGCTCGCCGTCATCGACGGCGACATGCCCCGCATGCGCCGCTACGCGAAGGAAGTGGCCAACATCACAGACGACCAGTTCCCCCTCTTCGCGTCCGCCATCACGGGCCGCGACTGGAGCGTTCTCAACAGCGAAGGGTCCGTCCTGCGCACCCGCACCGACGGCGAGAAGAAGGAGATGGGCGACGCCCTGCAGGACGGCCTCATCGTCGACCTCGTCCAGCTCCTGGGCCAGGTGCCCCGCATCATCCTCCTCATCCTCAAGACAAACGACCTCACCCGCAGCCTCGACGAGAACCTGCACACCCGCCAGGGGCCCATCCGGTCCTTCATGATCCTCGCAAGGTACTGCACGCGCACCGTCTTCGAGGAGCAGCTTGAGAACCTGAGGCGGCGGGGGTCGCTGCTGTGGCCGCCCAACGCCCTGCGTCTCGTCGCCGCGTGGGTCGGATTCCTGCGTGTCGAGTTCAAGCTCGGCGCGTTTGAGCTGTGGCTCGGCGTCAAGAGGGCCGTCGGGTTGAAGGGCGCCGAGTTCTCTGCTCCCGGCATGTGATTTGCGGACGAATACCTGGACGTATATATAGACGTGTATAGACTTTGTAATTTAAGCTGTGTTCGTACTCGACGCGCATGAACTCCAGACGAGCGCCGCAGTAGTCTAATGATGCATCTACCTCCTGCTGTTGGCTCAATGAGCTCCACAACAGGATTTAAATCAAGCACTACAACATTGTGGATGTGGTGGCATTGTCTCTCTCGTCACATATGGCGGTTATCACAAAAGGAGGACGAATACATGTTCTAACTGAGAACATCGCTTGAAGATGAAGAATTGAAATTCCGGCTGTCTACGGCATTACCGATGCAAAAGCCACCCATCATCCAGTAGTACCCCAAGCCATGTTTCTCCCAATTTCATCTCGTTAAAATGCCCATTGAATCCTGAAAACACAATCCCGTAACCATTATATAATAGTACAATGGCAACACCAAAGTTCGTTGCTTGAAAAAAAACGTCGCACCGTCGCTCATGATCCCGTTTCTCAGTAATGGCGATGACGCCTAGACCGTCCAGCGCCAATGTCTATGCGGCTCATCTCCTGCATCAGAGCCCACTCGCCCTGGTTGCCACCCCCTCCATACGAGGCCGGCATCGCTCCGCTCATGACGGGCAGCGGGATCTTGGCCGGAATCGGAGGACCGCCGCGCATCCCGCCCGGAGAGCTGCCGTACTGCGGCGCGTGGTTCTCGCTGGGGTAGTCCCACGTGCTCGCGCGCGGCAGACGGGGCGGCGTGAAGTCGCTGCCATTGTCCTGGTAGTTATGCGACGAGATGGGTGCCAAGGGGCTGGATCCCGCGGGCGACGTGGAAGGAAGAGCAGGCATACGCTGCGTCTTCTTCTGCAGACGGTTCCGACCACCGCTGCCGGTGGTTGCTACTGCAGTGGAGTACGGGTCCGAGTTGTATGTGACCGGCGAAACTTGAGACTGAGGCCTACCTGCGATGCGCAGCTGCCGACGCCCGCTTGTGGGTGTGACCTGGGGAGCAGGGGCCGCAGACACCCTGGACCGAACCGATGCCGTTGCCGGCGTCTTGGGTCCCTTGGGCTCGGGTTCCGGCGCCCAGGTATCCATGGGCAGATGATCCGATGGGTCGATTTCGCGTCCATCGTGGGTGATGATCTTCTCGTCCGGGTCAGGTCCGGCAATCTCACTGCCGTTGGCAGACAACGTCGGGTTGAGCTCGTTGTACGAATCGGGACCGAACGGGATGCCGGAAAGCCTGCGATGGTCGGAAGGTGGCGGTGCCGGGCTGACCGACTTTCGCTTGATCGTGTGCTGAGCGTGGACTCCGGGGGAGACGCCTCGTCTCGTGTTTGCCGGCGGCGGCTGTGGCGAAAGCCCGCGTTGCCTGTGTGCGGGATGAGGGCTCGTTGAGATTCCTCTAGCCCTCATGTCATGATGAGGGTTTGGAGAGACGCCTCGTCCGCTCGGGTCGTGGTACGGGTTGGGCGAAACTCCGCGACCTCTCGCGTCGTGGTACGGGTTTGGTGAAACCCCGCGTCCTCGGTTGTCCTGGTAATTGTCCTGGTAAGGATTGGGCGAGACTCCACGTCCCCTTGTATCCTGGTAAGGATTCGGAGAGACTCCACGTCCTCTCGTGTCCTGGTAAGGATTAGGAGATACTCCACGCCCCCTGGTATCGTGATACGGGTTCGGCGAAACGCCACGCCCTCTCGTATCCTGGTACGGGTTGGGCGAGACTCCACGTCCTCTCGTGTCCTGATAAGGGTTGGGCGAGACTCCGCGGCCCCTGTTGCCCTGCGAGCCCGGGTTACCGTACGCCGATGACCGATGGTCGTAGTTGGGCGGGACGTACGTCTGGTTGGCGTACCCAGTAGGCTCACTATGGCCCCGTCCGCGAGTCGGCGTCGTGGCGTTCTGGCCGGTGTAGCGCCTCTGCTGCTGCCGCCTATCATCATGGATACGGTCCGATACCTCTTGAGCCAGAGAAGGATCAACACCTGGCACCAGAGATGCTGGGACAGCAGGCACTCCTCCGACAGCCTGGATTTCGGTGCCCGAAAGCTCGGAACGCTGCGAAACGTACTGGTTTTGGCTGCGAGAGTAGTACGGCGACGCATCCCCGGGACTCGGAGCGAAGTCTCTGCTGGCGATGGGCGAGACTTGTTGATGACGAACCATCTCGTCGCCTCTTAGGTCCCGTGCTGCTATCGGGGAGACTTGGTGGCGACGGACCATCTCGTCACCCCTGGGATACGCGTGTTGCGGAGGAGTGTTGTAATGCGCAGGCAAGACATTGCCTCTGCCTGCCAAAACCAGCTCGTCGCCTCTTGGCTGGTATTCCTGCTGCTGCGGAGGGTATTCCTGCTGGTAATCTGGCTGGGGCGAAGTGCTGTAGTATCCGGGAGATACGGAGCCTCTACCGGCGAACACCAGTTCGTCGCCCCTAGGCTGGTACTCCGGTCGCGGCGATGTGCTGTAGTGGCCAGCTGACGCCATCTCGTCCCCTCTGGTGTAGCCAGGCTGAGGAGACTGGCCGCGCTGGCGAGATCCTGCGCTGCCCCTGCCTCCGATGTTCAGCGGCGCAGGGGTAGGAACCTGGTCGAAGTCTCGCTCGGGAGCCGTATCCTGGCGCTGGGGCGTTCGAGGTATTTGCCGGTGGGCGATCTCCATCGACTGAGGCGGCGCGGGGCTCTGCTCCTGGTTGAAACCCAGTTCATCGTGCTGGGGCTGGGGCTGGGCCTGGGCCTGGGCCTGGGCCTGGGCCTGGGGCATGCGAGAGGTTCTCCGAGCGTTGGCCTTAGCCGGAATGGGGGATTCTGGCACATCCTCAACCGTCGGCTGCATGGATCTCTGCTCGGCGTGGCCATCGTATGAGTGATGCCTGGGCGGAGACTCGTGATAGTGGTCATCCGGGGCTGGAAGGGCGTTTGTGAGTACCGGGGCAGAATCAAACCCGCGGTAGGTCGGCCGGCCGGGGTACGCCGAAGAATACGACATGCGGTGGGCCTCGTTTCTAAGGACATCTTGTCTCATGGCGTTCGCCGATTTTGGTGGGGTGTCGTAGTTGCCTCTCACCACCATGTCCTGCGAGTTTCCACTGTTGTGCCGGCTTCGGTGCGCGGGCGGGGGCGGCGGTCGATCGTCTTCGACAGAAGGCGCATGACGCTGGTCCTCGAGGTAAAGATCGCGGGGCGGTGGCTCGGAGCCCTGACGGTAATGTGCTCGATCGACTATGTCTTGGGATGAAGGGTACCTCGGGCTGTAGTCTCTCTCGTCACTGGCCGCGCTGGGGCTTTCATAGCGCTCATGCCTTGTAGGCGTGTGCTGCGGCGTTACCTCAATGGGTTGCGGCAGGGCAGCCTGAGGTGATTGTGCTGGCAAGTCTGGCTGGCTGCCTCTGGGAGCGGGTGCAGGCGCGGACGCGGGAGCTTGTGCCGGAGCAGGTGCGGCAGGAGTGGCGTTATATTCGATGGCCTGCAGTGGTGATTGTGTCGGCACGTATGAAGGATGCGGCTTTCTCGTGGGCATCGGGCGCGACCCCGACAGACCTTGCTCCGGCGCGGGCGGCGTTGAAGAACCCATCTCCTTAGGCCCTCGAGGGCCAGCGGCGCGAGGTGGTGTCGGAGTCTGCTCTGAAGACGGGACGGCGGGGGCTTCGCCTGTAAATGGATCGGACGGCAGCGGCCGTCTCTTGATCTGCTTTCTAGGTATCGTTCCGTGCTGCGGCACAGGGGCGGATTCAGGCAGGTCGGCCTCGACAGGCTTGGGTCTAGGGACGGGCTTCTCGGGCTTGGGTCGAGTGTCGTAGTACGTGATCTCCATACGCACCTCGCCGGCGTACTTGCCCTTGAAGGCCAAGTTGCGCCACAGGTCATTCTGTCCTCCGCCGGGGACGATGATGTCCCTGAGATCGATCCATGTCTCGCCAATGAGGTCCGTCTTCTTGTCGTCGTGGAAGACGGAAACTTTCAGCTGGTAGTAGTCTGGGGAATCGTGGACTTCGAAACGCAGTTCCTGGTCCCTGGAGGAAGGCGTGTTAGTCCGATTGCGCAGGCTTCCGAAGGGGGACCGGAGACGAGGTGGGCTTACCACTTGGGGGTTTGTCCTCCTCTAACATCTGTGGTGGTCCTCTTCGCTTCCTTGCCGAGGCGCGCAGCGCAGTAGGGGTCTTGCTTTCCAATGGTCTTGCGATTGGGCAGGTTCTTGGCGCGGTCGACGATAGCGACCAGCGTGCCGATCAAGGGCCCGTCGACGGTGGGGTCAGCGAAGATGCCCGCCGTGTGCATGCCGTTGAGCGGGTGGACTTTCGTCTTGGCTGCTGCCATGTTGCGCGATGCTGGTTTCTGTTTGCTGCTTCTGTGGGTAGTTCAACGTATGGTTGGAGTGTTCAATTCAGCCCGCGCTTGGTTTTTGTTGAGCCGAACGAGAAAAGGGAAAAGACAAGGTAAGTCGGGCCTGCTGGCAGACCGGAGGAGACAGACACAATCAAACGGGAAAGAAAAATCTCGTAACGTTGGTGTTCGAGAGAGCCGGCTACATGTGTGCGCAAGGCTCCTGAGGCGGGTATCAAATCAGTCGAGGGCTCCGTGGGGAAAGATGACGGCAGAGCAAGGCACACGAAAACAGGAAGAGTACAGCAATGACGATGGTGTTTTGGCGTATGACGAGGAAAGAAGGGACGGAGTGGGCAACCCGAATCTACGCTTGAGCCGTGGAATGAGTGCAAACGGCAGCGGATGTAGAGATCGAGAGGAGACGGAGGGAGAAGAGGTGAAGAGAGGTAAAAAGACGAAGGTGAGAGAGTGTGAGAGAAAGAATGTGTGCGAGTGAGAACGAGAATGGGCACGGAAGCGATGCGGTGCGGTGCGGTGCTGCGCTGCGCTGCGCCGGCCGGGACGCAGATGATGAATGATGGTTGTGTTTTTGGCAGACGGCATGCGAGTGACCAATTGGAGTGGGGAGAAGGTACACTAGCAGGCAAGAGCTTGGTACCTCGAACTGCTAACGGGTTTCTGGGGATTTGGCAGGTAGCGCCACGCCCTGTTGCAAGGGACGACAGGCGACGCCAGTACTGGTCGGGCAGATACCCGCCTAGGTACCTACCTGACGATGTAGGTAAGTGACCTCGTCCTTGCCCAGCCCAGCAGTAGCAGCTCAGCTCGCAGCTTCCCGACGAAAAAAAAAACCTTGGGGTGGTAGGCCAGGCTCACAGCGAAACAGGGCAGGAAAGAACGCGCTAGGAAGGAACGGTAGACCATCTCGCGCCAAGGTCAAACGCCAATCCGCACTGTGAGTGCAGGGGCGGTCCCAGGGCCGCGCGTGTGGTGGCTGGGCGAATGATGGGCGGGCGGGACCCCACATCTGTGTCTCCACCCGAGGGGACCTCCACTGCGCTTTCCAGGTTCGCATCGAAGAGGGGGGAATATGCTGTGGCTGGGGCAGGGTGGGGTGGAGAAAATACCTAGGTACGAGACGCAAGGCATCCAAACAGAAGCCGGAAACAGGGCACTTCGCCAGGGCCCTGAGACGCATGCCATTCCATGCCACTGTCACTGTCTCGCTGACCTGATGGACCTGACAGGGCCCCGACGACCGACGTATCAATGACGGAAATTTGAGAGGTTGGCAATCCTGTCTGTCTGCCACTGTCTTTTTTTCCTCTCTTCGACCTTCAGGAAATGAATACGGTACCACCGACATCTTCCATGTCTTGTCAATCCTAATCCAGCCTCGTCGAGAATCAGGCAGACACCAAAGCAGGGTCCCCTTGGAGAGAAGAGGTTGACGTGAGCAGGGATTTCCACATCGTCGAATTGAAGGCTGCAGGGATAATCAGAGCCGAAAACCCCCTCTTCACTTCCCGTCACCTTACCGCAAGCCCAATCTCTCTCGCTAAGCAAGTGGAAAGGGAAAAGAAGCGAAAATCACGTCGAGAGCCTGGCCGGACCTCCACCGTCTGGGCTGGAGACGACAGGGAGCCTTGGACAGAGACATGGTGGTGTTGGCTGTGCCCCCGAGCCGCACTTTACATGCCACTGCCAGCTGGTCGTGCTTCCCGGACGCGAGTTGCATCTTTAACGGGAGCGGTAGATTAAAACGCCCATAGGAAAAAGAGCGGTGGAAGAGGCGCATCAGCCCACCCACGAGAACAAAAGACACCGAGAGCCGTTGCCAAAGTCCAGTCGTCTATCAGACCGTCTGTCTTCTCTGTCAGTCACATCTTGACTTTCCGCTCGGCGGACAGGTGCTTCAACGATATCAGACGATCTTGGCCTCTAATTGGAGGTTGGGGGAGTTCTTGGTCTTGTCCCGACAATCGCTCCCGGATATCCGAGACGCCATCTTCCCTGTCGAGCTGGAAGCTCGAACTCCGTTTTTTTCGCTCTCTTAGGTTCGGTGTAACTAACGTGTGGGCAATACATCCAGGTACCATCATTTGCCAAATCCATTATTCAACACCTGCGTTAGCCCAGTTCGACTACTCGTTTACAACCGGGACCATGACCAACTCGTTTTGAAGGCGGCTCGCTTGCTGCGCGGACTCTTTTTCTTCCTCCGGCCGCAGCTGCAAGGCATGGGTACGGACAGGGCAGGGCAGGGAACATGCACATCATCCCGAGACTGAGCCTCAATGGGTGACGCGCCCCTCTCTCTACACTATGTCCGTGGCATCTCCCAATCGCAGTTGTTTTTGAAACAGAACGATCCGAGGGGGCCACGCCAATCAGCGCAGCTTCAATGGGATCGTCGTTGGCTCGTCTTCCATCCATCTCCGACTTACCCAGGGCAATCAATCCGCGGCGAAGCCAACGCAGCTTCTAGACGCTCTCTCGACTGCTAGTCCGCTCCACACCAAACACGCGCCAAGCACACCCATATGGAGAGAGCTGACGTCTCCCCTCTAAACCAAAAACCCCCTGGCACCAAAATAGAACCACCCGAACCGAGAGAATTTAAGCTTCAATCACGATATTGCAGATCGACCAGGTACGCAAACCTTGAGGCATTTCTCTCTTTGCAGCCGAAGCACAAGTAAAAAAGAGAAAATGCGCCTAACGGCGGGGCGTGCCTGACTCTCGAAACCCACAGCGCCTTCGGTGTCGTCCGGCCGGGCCCTCGGGATGCGGAGCGCTAAGACGGCGATGACGGGTTAGGCCTCTCCCTCTTCTCTCTCCCTTCAACAGGGCGAGGGGATTGCGTACATCACATTACGTCTCGCTGCAACTCATTCCTCCGCAGAAGCACGCTGATGACGACTCGCGTATGCCAAAACTTATCGCGCGGTTCCGTGTTCCGGGCGATGATACGAATACCAAGACCCGGTTTCGGTCGCCATCTCAAAACCCGCCAACGACGAGACTTGCGTCCGTCCCCGTGGATACGCAAGCAATGTCTTACCCTAGATCAAGAAAAGCAAAGCTGCTGCTCCAAGAACAGAGATAACGTCTTTCTCGTCCACCAACGCCCTAGCCTCCCAAAGAGGTTCGTGGCGCACCGCGTCCTCGGGCCAACGGTCTCAATTCCCAAATTCGCAAATCCCCAAATTGCCTTTTTAGACCCCGAGCTAAGCTTAGCTAACCGCATTGAAAAAGTGTGAAACTTGACACACGCCCGCACACAGTATCCGTAAAACAAAAAGTCAAAAATCGTCGGTTTGGCGGGTTACCTGGTTGACTTGATCAGTTTGTCTCGTGTCCGTTCGCTTCTTCTTCTTTTCTTCCACAGCAACGGCCCAGACAACCGAGCCCGTTGCCGTGCAGGACGGCCGCCACCAAAAATGTCAATGCCAAAACGACCAAGAATATTGGGGAAACTATTTCGTTGAAAAGTCGTACGAGACTCCATTGTTCGAGGACCGTCGTTCTTGGTTCGTCCCCTATCTGAATGCCGGGACGGTTCGAGGCCGCCAAGCCGGGACGCGCAAACGTCACCTCCCTGTTTCCGTGCTCCGTACCTATAATAGATACACAGTGGTCGCAGTCCAAAGGGCGCAAACGTTTCGTTTCGTTTCGTTTCCCCGAGCTCCCTTCCCACCAATTCGATCCGGCACTCACAGAGAAGAGCAGGTTGCATGGGTTCCTTCTCCCCCTCCCCTGGACCGACCGACCAGCCGGCCAGCTTGCTGGGGTGGTGGTGAGGCCAACCCGATGACGTTTCCCCACCGTCAGAATTCCTAGAGTGATCCAACGATCCCATCATCAATCGGAGTCCTCCGTAACGGCCCCTATTGAATATTCTAGCAGTATCTTACTCTATACACTGTCGCTGTGAATCCCACTTTCGGACTCTCAATGAGGGTCGCACTGTGAAAGCGATGGAGTCTTTGGGCAAATCCCATCGCCGCCCAAGACGGGCCCCGAGT
Source organism: Colletotrichum sojae (assembly GCA_014235955.1). Taxonomy (NCBI): domain Eukaryota; kingdom Fungi; phylum Ascomycota; class Sordariomycetes; order Glomerellales; family Glomerellaceae; genus Colletotrichum; species Colletotrichum sojae. The sequence continues at coordinate 27,292 of WIGN01000277.1, read as the reverse complement.
TCCCAGCCACACACATCCTTCTTCACGACGAACCAACTAACCCTGGTTTGCCCCCATCTTTTTCAGCCTTACGAGCGAATACAGGCCCAAGCGAAAGACACGGAAAGGGGGCCGAAACTTTCATCACAACCCAAGAAACTATTTGCCGCAATAGAAAATTTGCCCTATACAATGGTTCCCAGTCCACTCACTCTATGTCAACTGGCCCTTCCTGGACGGAATCTGTACTGCAGTTTTTGGAGGCAGTGATGGGCCGATAGTAATGATGTAGTGATGCAGCGATACTCGTACTGGTAGCGACGACGAGGGTGACGAAGGACGAACAAGACCAACGACAGTGACAGGCAACACTGACAACTCGAGTAGAAGCTGGGGCTTTGAGTTTGGTGATACGGGAAGGGATGTTACCTGGAGACCCAACACCTCCGACCATCCTATCACCGCCAGAACCAGGGTCGAACGAGGAGCTTGGGCAGCAACCCAGAGGTTGGTAAGTATTACCTGGCATGAACACTATGGGTAAGCGTCACCACATCGATATTCACGTGAAATTTCTGGATGGAAGCTTTAGTGGAGGAGTCGCGATGTGCCCGCTCCGTCGCGGGTCATTCATTTGTTGATCCCAGCTCAAAAAAAGCCCCGGCTAGCATCAGCTCGGCCTGGGGGGAAAAAAACGAGACCGTAAAATCTATAGACACGCCAAATTGCCCCGGCTCAAAGGCCGTTGCTTCCGTGAAAAAACTCCCTTCCCTCGAAAAAGTGTACCACAATGTACCAGTCCGACGTGCGGAAATCGAGGTATCCTCCCTCACCTCCTCATAAACCTGGCTTTTCCAGCCACTCCCAAGTTAGGGCAGCACGACGAAAGCAGTTGCGCTCATTCCCGCCACTCCAAGAGCTTCCCGACCTCCAGAACGCCGACAATCTCGCCACGATCCAGGACCGCAAGGATCGAATCCGGGCCGCAGACGTACTCCCCGTCGTCCGCCGCCCCTTGCATATTCCGCACGAAATCCACCGCCCGCCGTATCGTCGTCCCCGATGATATCGACAGCATCTCCGCCCGGGGTACCATCAGCCCCGAAATCTGTCGTAGGCTCCGCGTGAAGTCTGCGGTTGCTAACCTCCGGATCCGGCTTGGTGAGGCCACCTCGTCGCCGACGCGCACCCAGCTGGTAGCCGAGTCGTATGCGGCCCGAAACAGGTCCGCCCCCACGCTCTCAGAGCACAAGACGTCTGAGGTGTCGATGCTCGTCCAAAGCACAGCCAAATCCAGGATCGTCTGCGGTTTCCTAAACGCCGCGCCAATAGCCCCGCCCGGATGGTTCTTGGAAAACACCTGCGCCACGCTGGGATGGAGTTCCTGGGCTGCTGCGATCGCAAGAGCGTCACCCACGGCTAGGGCAACTGTCGTGGACGTCGTCGGCGCAGAGACTCCAAAGGACGCCGTTTCGCTCTCGTGGACCGGTGCCGGGAGCAGGATCGTGTCGGGCCGCATCTTGATAAGCTCGCACGTGTCGGGTCGTGTGTGGCCCGTGAGGATAATTAAAGATGAAGGTTTTTCAAGGTGGGGTAGGAGGCCGCAAAGCTCTGATGTCTTGCCCGAAAACGTGATGAACATGAGGATATCGTGCCGCTGAATGATGCCCAGATCGCCGTGCAGAGCGTCAATGGGGTTGAGAAAGACTGATGCGATGGAGAGGCTGTTGAACGTCGCCACCAGCTTATTGGCAATGTGTCCGGACTTGCCCACGCCCGTGATGATGAGCTTCCCCTTCTCGCCCTTGTGTCGGGTGATTGCCGCGACGGTGCGGTTGAAGCCATCCCGAGCAATTGGATCTGTCTCGTACAAAGCCGCCACAGAGCGCAGGGCTGCAGCTTCTGTCTTGAGGACATGCGTGGCTGCATGCAGCCTGTCCTGCACCTTGCCGGAGCTCTCGTCATCCTCGGGCATATCGGGCGACCCCAAGCTCAATTCCTCCAATTCCCCCAGAAACTCTTCTTCGGGGGGTGACACTGGCGGGGACGGAGGCGACGGGGGCGGCATTGAGTCGCAATGAGGTGCGCCGAGGACGTAGACGGCGCTCGTCTGCACCGGGCGGTGCTCCATGAGATGGCGAGGGTCGCCCATGATTATGGTGATATTCGGGACGTTGCGGGGAGAAGCAAAGGCGTCTGTGGAGTACCGGGCCGTCGTTGCTGCGGTATTTGTAGCTGTGATCCCAAGAAAACAAGTCGTCAGGGTCGTTATCGTTTCCAAAATCGAATAGAGCTTCAGATAGAGCGCGCGAGAGCAGATGGTGGCGCTGTGAACCAAGTCGCAATGCCCTTCTCTTTCTCGTCAAGGTTGGTTTACCGTTTGAAGAACGTGCAGCTTGACACCGCGGGGAGATAGAGATAAGACCCAGTTCACCTGAGGTTAAGTCTAGGGGAGCAGCCAGAGAAAAGAACAGGAACGGGTCTGTACCAAAACTCCATGACGTTGAGGAGTCGCGAGCCGGCTTAGTGATTTGTCCGAAGCGCGCGCTGGAGTTTAATAAGAAAGAAGAAAAATAGATCGACTACGTAAAGGATCCTCCAGGTATCCGTAGGTGCCCTGCCATACCCAAGAGATGATACCGAAGGACCCTGCGCAGAAAGCGTGCGACCTTCCCAAAAGTCACCTTAATTCAGTCGGGGCTACCCTTGGCTTAGCTTCAGGCGTTGTGGAGAGCTCATCCTGATCCATGTGCAATGACTGGCCGATAACCCAATCTTTTGGTGCGGCATGTCGCGCTTTGGAGGGATTACACTGCATGCCCTGCCTCTGGCGTGATCGAACAGGGCGCCCTAACTGGGCCCCCGATGGAGAGAACGGTTGGTAATCAGATCCGGGACGCATAATCGAGACTCGAGAGCTTGGAACGAGATGCGCCTTTGCGCTTTGTGGATGTAGTGTACATGGCATGGCGCTCCCACCGGTTCCGGGCGACCATCAACGAGTCGAGTCAGTCAGGCTTGAAGGTGCCAAAGTGCCGCCAGACCGAACATTGATACGGGCGATGGATGGCCCAAGCAAGCCTTGTTTTTTTTTTTTTTGTGCTACCCCCCAGGAGATAGGAGGTCGGGATCACAAGCAACCCCGACCCTGCCGACCTGGTGGGGTTCCGCGAGTCTATGATCCATCGATATTCTATCGAGCATGCATTTTGGACATCGATGCGGCCAAAGTCGGGCGATGAAGCGTGCGTCTGGCAGATGTCAAAATCGCCGCCCCTGGAATTCCGGACCAGGGCCACCAAAGAAGAACTCCGTTAACCGCGCCTGGAGCTGAAGTCTCGCAGCCTTGAGGAAGCATTGCTCACACGCAGAGGTTATTTTGAAGATCGGATCGGACTTGAGCGGAGATTTCGGATTGCAATTCCATGGGTGAACAGATCGCCGAGGACCCTTGCACCCCTGCCCACAGGCTTCTGACAAGACCGCGAAAGGCCCGGCTTCCTCCTAAGGGATCCGCTTCTATTGTCGCTCAATGTGCCCATGTTCGTTGTTGACTGACTGCCAACGCCTTTGAGTTCACGACATGATTTCGGTACTGAGTCGTGGTGGGCATGTCCAACGCTTCTTGCGGAACGACGTTCGCTGCCTGCCATTTGCTAATGGGAGATTGTCAAGGATGGCGTATTTGGCCAATCATGTGTGCGCTCCGCAACACGATTTTCTGATTCCGAGTGACACATTACCGCGCGCGGCAGTTGACGGTCCGAGAATGAGGCTCGCTGAAGCTGCGAGATCTAGAGCCAACCATTGCACAGCGCAGCGGTTGCAAGTTGCCAGTCTCTAACTATTGCAACCAAGAGAACCAGAGCTTCGAAATGCCCGTAGTCCTCATACCTTCAGACATGGCGAGGAATGATTAAAAAGGAGACAGCAGCAGCAGCCGCCGGCGACTCGATGCTCAATTGACACTGAAGGGCCAGCCTCTTCTCTTCCCGTCTCTCTGTGCCCGTCCTGTTATCCGTTCATTCGCCTCGAAGTCTCTCTTTTCTGGCGGAATGCATCTCGGCGTAGGCATCATCGTGGCCTTGAGCCTCACAGCGCACGCTTCCCCGCGACACGGCTATCTGCGGATGGTATCCCGAGCCAACGACACGGCGATATCGTGCGGTCGGAATGAATACAGCGTTGCAGACGTCAGATCGGCAGCGGATGCGGCTTGCCAGCACGTGGAAACTGGGACGACGGCCGGCAGCTCGAGCTACCCGCACACGTACCGTAACCAAGAGAGGTTCGAATTTGGTGGTGTCGATGGTCCCTTTGTCGAGTTTCCGATGAAGACGAGTGGTGTCTACGGCGGCGGTAAGCACTTTTCATCGAATGGGATTCTTGTTTGCCAGTCAGCCAGCCTCTGCTCGTTGGCACCCTTGCAGATCGGCGATCGGTTGCTGCGCTGCGGACTCCCCATGGACGGGTCATCGTTAGTCGCAGGTCGTAGTTCGCCAAGATGCGTTAGCCGCAATGTTACCTCCCCTCGTCAAGTCATAGCTTCGCTGGCTCCAGCAAGACAGGCAACAACTCGGTGAGGCTTGAGCTGATTTTTTGATTGCAGGCAAACCTGGACCCGACAGGATCATCATCAACGAAGAGTGTGTTCTGGCAGGCCAGATCACACACACTGGAGCCAACGGCAACGCCTTTGTGGGATGCGAGGGGACCAGTTAAACGCCATCAGACGAGCACGCCTGGGCTTTGTTGGTGATGTTGGTTTTGGTGTTTAGTTGCTGTGCCCCCCCACAATCTCTTCGGGCGTTATTGGAATTGGACAGATTAGCAGGGTGCACGCGTGGTGGTGGGTAACGCAGCTAGAAGTCGGAAATGCAATACGCTGTTCTGTCGTGCTGCCACTCTCGGCTTGCCTCGGTAGACTCGAATATGTTCATCGACGGGAGTATCGAGTAAACGTGTCCTGGATTGTATGGGATGAAGTCGAAAAGGCGTGAGCGGTGAAGGCGAAAATGAAGTTTGTTCCAAGTTCTGGATTGACGCTAGGGAGGTGGTAATCTTGCATATCGGTCTCGGTGAAGTAAGTGGTCAGTGAGAAAGGCAGCTGCGACCTGCCACTTCCCGTCTAAAGCTCACCAACAGGGAAGCTGGAAGTTGGAAAGCTGAGCTCTACCCCACTATCCGTCGTCTCAGGAGAGGTACCTCCGGTCGCAAGTTATTGGCTGCCAGAGTGGCCACGAAACCAGCCAGCCACTTGTACCTGTCCTGGTGGGGGGAAGCAAGGAAGGCAACCTCCAGGGCTGGGATGATAGTGGCTGGGACATGCTACCAAAGGCGCCTGCGCCCTAGCTTGCAGCTGCCTGCAACCACACGCGTCCAGTGTGGTCGTTCCTTGCCCACAGGCCCCGGCTTACCCATTCAGGGAAGTCAAGTAGCGTCATAACTGCAGCTGGTCTGCCCACCACCACCGAATGATAGACAACCCCCCAAACTCGCATGTTTCCCATCCAGTAGCCTACTTTCCCCAGGCAACTGTGCAACTCATCCAAATCTTGCCACATCCATCTTTTCCAGGCAGAAAAGAAGGGCAAAAGGCAATCTTTGTTTGCAGATTTTGACGCATCTACTACCGCTCACTGTTGCGCCAGCCAACATGACACGAGTGTCCGTTTACAGCGCAGCCCTTGTGGCTTTCGTCGGTGGTAAGTACCTCACCTTCCCCTGCTTGCCGTGCTTCCTACCTCTGGGTACCCACCCAGCATCGTCATCGCCCGTTGCTGGGCCTCGAAAGCAAGCTGGAAGGACGGACGACGACCACATACACCAAAGCATCAGAGATGGGAGCACCGGGCGATAATGGCTTTTCCCGATGCTGACTTTGCGCTCCCACAGCGACGGCGATGATTATCGCATCCATCAGCCTCCCGCACTGGGTGTCCTACTCCGTCACCGCGACGGACGGAAACGAGTTCTCGAAACACATCGGCCTCCATAAGGCCTGCTCTAACCTCTCCGATCCGCCGTGCCATGTGTTCCCGACCGAGGAGCTGTGCAGTCAGAATGGCGAGCGGTATTTCTGTTCCATGTGGCGCTCCGTCGGTTTCCTAGCCTCCTTTTCCACGATCCTGCATCTTGCATCCATCGTCACTTTCCTCGTCATTATGGGTGGCGGGAAGTACAAGCGCGAGACGGGCTGGAAGGTTTTGTCGGGTCTCTTCCTCCTCGTGGCGGCCGTTGAGTTTATTCTGATGGGCATTGTGGTAAGTGGATCGATCCATAGGGGATGAAGGGACACGACAATGTAAGAATCAGACACTGATGGGAACCGCAGGCATACCTCTACGACAATGACGACCAGTTCCGCGTCCCCGGCTGGAGCCTCGACACCTCCTGGATCCTGTGCACCGTGAGCGCGTCCATCTCGGTCCTGTGTGCCGTTGGGCTTTCCATCTCCGCTTTTGTCCTACCACCAGAGGAGGGCTACGAGTTCCTCAACGACCCTCTGCCGTGAAGAGGTCGCCTGAGTTTTGTGCGCGAGCAACGTTTAGAGGCTTGCCGGAACGTCCCTTGATTGCATTTGGTTCGCGCATGCGATGCAGCGGAAACGGCGTTTGTTTCTTGAAGGATTCTGAATATCTGCCTTCGTCACAGGGGAGTTTTCGAACGTGTCTTCGGTAACTTTGGGACGAAGCATTGTCTAGTAGCTCGCATCTGGTTTATGCGCCAAATAATACCTATCAAATGAATAGCTTCTCTGATGAAAGCGTAGTACTACTGCTCAGACATCCCCCCCGCATAGGTACTAAGACCGTTGTACGAGAGACAGAGTGACGACAGTGAGGCGATAGAGATAAGCGCTTGGGGGCAGGTGCGGGGATGGCCGGCCGGCCCCGCATTCACAATCGTTCGGTCCATTCAAACATCCAACGGCGCGCCACCAATAAGCCCATGATTTTCTTCAACAAGCCCTCCTCGATCTCACTCGTTTGCCTCGTCGCTTCATAGCAGCCACGCAAGCATTAACAAGTGCCAAATCACTTCAACAACGTTCATTTTCTCTGCCAGTTGACTCATACCATCGCCCACCATGACCACCACCGCCCAGGACGAGGGCCTGACCCCGGAGCAGCTCGCCTCCTTCCACCGCGACGGCCACCTCATCATCCCCGGCGCCCTCTCCCCGGAGACTGTCTCGGGTCTCCTCGCCGAGACCCACTCCCTGCTGGACAACTTCTCCCTCGCCGACCACCCCATGACGCGCTTCTCCACCGGCGAGAGGGCCGACCACGTCGGCGACGACTACTTCCTGACTTCCGGCGACAAGGTGCGCTTCTTCTTCGAGGAGGACGCCTTCGACGACGCGGGGAACCTGGTGAAACCCAAGGCCCGCGCGATCAACAAGATCGGGCACTACCTGCACGTGCTATCCCCGCCGTTTGCCGCCCTCTCGGACCCGAATGCGAAGAACGGCAGTGGTTCTGTGAAGGGTAGGCCGGCCGCCGTGGCCCGCAGCCTGGGCTTCAAAGACCCGAGGTGCCTGCAGAGCATGGTCATCTGCAAGCAGCCCGAGATCGGCGGCGCCGTGCCGCCGCACCAGGACTCGACGTTTTTGTACACGGACCCGCCGTCCGCCGTGGGGTTCTGGTACGCGCTCGAGGACGCGACGCTAGAGAACGGGTGCCTAAGCTTCCTCCCCGGCTCGCACCGGTGGACGCCCGTGACGCAGCGCCTGGTGCGCAAGGGGGGCGGGTCCGCGGGGACGGAGATGGTCCCGAACGAGGGCCCGCGGTTCCCTCCCGGAGACGAGTACGGCGCGAGGGAAGACGGGGCGGAGGGGGAGTACGTGCCCGGCGAGGTCAAGGCTGGTGATCTGGTGCTCATCCACGGGAACCTGCTGCACAAGAGCGAGAAGAACCTGAGCCAGAAGGGGCGCATCATCTACACGTTTCACGTCATCGAGGGCGAGGGCACGAGGTACGACGAGAGGAACTGGCTGCAGCCGCCCGAGGCCGGGTTCACGAGGTTATATGCTTCCTAAGGTAGCTAGCATCGTGGGGTAGTATGGGTATCCATCGATAGCATCAGTCTGCCCCCCTCCTTCGACAATCTTACAAAAAAAGATCCGTCTTCTATGTTTGGTTTCGACTGTTGCAAATGAAAAGTTGCGAGCGGAACGGGCGAGATGGTATGGTTGTACAAGTGTTTTGCATACAGGTGCCGGCTCCTATTCATCGCCTCTTGCCCGCGGACCGCTTGGTGGTCTCCTCCTCATCCGAGCTGTCGTCGTCGCTGCTATCGTCCTCATCCTCCGAGGACGACGACGAACTGCTCGAGGTCTCTGCGTCTCTCTGCGCGGCCTGGCGCTGCACCTCAGACTCGTTATCGGAATCGTCCGACGAGCTGCCGCTGCTCGAAGTGTCGTCATCGTCCGAGTCGTCGTCGGAGGATTCGTCCGAGCTCGAGTCGTCCGCGGTGATGCGCTTCTTGCGCGAGCGCTGCCTCGTGCCGTCGTTAAGCTTCGCCCTCTTGTCGACGGGCTGCTCCTCCTCCTGTGCGGCGGGGGCGGCGGACGTGTTGGCCGTCTCCTCCGTGTCGATGGTCATGGCGCCGCTGTCCTCGCTCTCGGCCAGCTCGTCCAGTATCGTCTCGGCCCGCATGCGCTTGATCACCCGCTGCGTGACGGCGACGTCGGAGGACTGCGAGACGAAGCCCGGCTCGTCGAAGCGCTTCCTCTTGCCTCCGTCCGAGCCGAGCTGCATCAGGCCGACGAGCACCTTCTCGTACTCGGACTGCTTCGAGTCCATGTCGGGCGTGCCGTCGGGGAACCCGGCCGCGCCCTTGGCGGCGTCCTCCTGCTTGACCTCCGCCGCTGTCTCCCTCAGGCGCGTCCTCGTGTAGCCCTTGAGGTCCCGGATGTACTCGTAGAACGTGTCGATGTCACTCGAGGGGATCGAGTCGGGCTGGAAGACCCGCTTCATGAGGATGGTCTGGTAGTTCTTGTTGAACTTCCACGCCTGGCGGGCGTGCTTCCAGTTGCGGAGGTACTCGAGGGAGGGCTTGATGTCGGCCTGCTGGGGCTGCGTCGCGGGCTTGGCCTTCTTGCTCTTCTTCTTGGTCTTTGTCGGCTCGGCGGCGGCGGGATTCTTTGTGTCGTCGGCAAAGGTGACGGACTTCTGCTTCCTCAGGGTCGGGGGGGTTGCAGCATGGCCGTCGGTGCGGGTCCTTTTGAGGGGGGAGCTGAACGCAGGGGGAGCCGAGGAGTGCTCGGGACGTTTCCTTTTGGCGGCGGCGGCGGCGGAGGCGTTCGCCGCATTGACGACGGGCCGGTCGTGGTGGTGTTGCTGGTGTTGGCCGTTGGGCTTCGATCCGTCGGCGGGAGCAGGGCCGCCAATCTCTGAGCCGGATGCGGGCTGCTTGAGCTTGAGGCCCAATCGTTTCCAGGCCGGGATCTTTGCGGACATGACGGGCAGCGGGCACACCCTCTTTTTTTTTCTTCTCTCTTAGTCCTCCGTCGAGTCGTTTTCCTTAGGGTGAGGTACGGAACGGGAAGGGAGAGATGGAGGGAGGGGGATCTGCTGGATTGGAATTCGCTGTCTGCGCGACTGGCGTGACGAAAGAGACGGCGCAGAAAAAATGCAGATTTGGGGCTGCTCGAGTACCCTTCCACGCGCACTCAGCCTATTAGATGGGAAACGCTATGGCCTCTCTGATTCAGCAGTCCGATTGGGCGCGATGAGTGGTGCACGATAGTGTACTGGGGGAAGAGGCAGAGAGTATCCCAGAGTGGTCGAACCCTCCCAATATTTTTTTTCGGCTGCTCTGAATACCGCCCTGCCAATTTTTTATGGCAGCAAAGATGCGTTGTCGTTCCCGCAATGACCAGGGGTGCCCCGCTGTACCCTTGTAAGTTATGGTACGTACTAAGCACCTGCCGAGAGACCGTCAGTCTTAGGTAAGCGTTGCGTCGCGGCCGCTGCTGCCTCAGGATAAGGGTCTCTTATGCCAGGCCGAATCCAAGGCATCCACCGCCCACTCAGCCTTCCCACTGGAGCTTCCCGGTCCGTTGCCTCGCTGCTCCAGGCAAGCTCCTGCAAACGCGTCGATATCCCCAGAGCTTCGTCAGAGCTCAACGCCCAACCCGCCGACTTCCAACCATCCATCTTCCGCACATCAACGACTTCCCACAGCGGATTCTAGCCGATCACTATTTTTCTGGACGCAATTCGACTGCCGTTGACATAGAAACACCGCCAAGATGTCGGGTGCGTGCTGTCACTGCCACCGCTGGCAGCAACCCCCCAATCCCCTGGCCGTTCGTCGTCAACCGTAGCTAACATAACTGCTCCGATCAGGTGGCTCTGCTTATGACCGACACATCACAATCTTCTCCGAGCAGGGAAGATTGTACCAAGTCGGTATGTACTGACACCCGCCGCCAGTCCGACCGATTGCCCCTCCCTGTAGTGATGCCATCGAGCGGGGCCCCCGACACCGTAACCCACGACGACGGAGCTGACGAGGCGATCCCGAACAGAATATGCCTTCAAGGCCATCACAGCCGCCAACATCATGTCGATAGGTGTCAGAGGCAAGGACTGCGCCGTTGTCCTGTCTCAGAAGAAGGTTCCCGTACGTCAAGTCCATTGGCGGAGTCGCACTGTCCGGCCAGGTACTGATACCGTAATTAGGATAAGCTTATCGACCCCGCCTCCGTTTCCCACATCTTCCAGATCTCGCCGTCCGTCGGCTGCGTCATGACGGGCTCCATCGCCGACGCTCGCGCCTTCTCCCAGCGCGCCCAGGGCGAGGCGGCTGAGTTCCGGTACAAGTACGGCTACGAGATGCCTGCTGATGCCGTGGCCAAGAGGCTGGCCAACATCAGCCAGGTCTACACACAAAGAGTGAGCAGAGGAAGATATTGCATGTCGTGAAGATGGTAACTGACGTAGAACCCAGGCCTACATGCGCCCCTACGGCGTTGCGACGACCCTCATCTCGTTGGACTCGGAATTCGGCCCCCAGCTGTTCAAGTGCGACCCCGCCGGATACTACATCGGCTACAAGGGCACCGCCGCCGGTCCCAAGCAGCAGGAGGCCCTCAACCACCTCGAGAAGAAGCTGCGCAACAAGGACCATGCCCCCGGTGACTGGACCGAGGTGGTGGAGCTCGCCATCACGACGCTCAGCACCGTCCTGAGCATGGATTTTAAGAAGGGCGAGATCGAGATCGGCATCGTGGGAGGACCTCGTGCGGACGGCAAGGAGGGCACCGACCCCAACTTCCGGACGCTGACCGAGGAGGAGATTGACGAGCGGTTACAGGCGATTGCGGAGAAGGACTAAGGCGGAAGAGACAAGACCCCCGGCTGCGGGAAGCTACCTAGAAATGGTGGTGCGTCCGATGACGAGTCCCACGGCGACTTCGACTCGCTGATGACCAGATCGCGCATGGCCTCCGCGGGGTATGCAGATGAGAGCCGTGCTCGCAGACTCACGAGCCCAGATGGCCTCGCCCACGACGATTGTACCACTAGCCAGCCTACCAAATGTTATAGATCAAGACATTCTGAGGACTTTGCGATGATCAACCCAATGACACCCCGGGCGGGAATGTTCCGGCAGCCCTACGTGGCTTGCTGAACACTGACGGGCAGCGGGCATGGGGAGGATCACGTCTGTGGCTTGACCGAAGCCAGCGGAGATAAAACAGTCTCGGATGACGACCTATTTAGGGAGACGGTGAACGCGTATCGCAGGGAAGCGTTGAGGACGGTCAAGGTGTTGAATACTATCGGAGCGTGAGCTTCAATCAGCGGAGAGGGCGTGCCACATCGCAGGTGCTTACGCAGGGCAATCTGTGGTGGTATTGGGGATGAGTCCTCGATGAGCGAAAAAGCAAGAACAAGCGAGAGTACAGATGGGAGCCCTGCGAGGAATGAAGAGGCGGTTGAGCCACGGAGGCCGTGATGAGGCTGAAGCGCACAGGACAAGGACTGGATGACTGTCCTACTGCAAGACCTGCAAGGCCCCTCCATGGCCAAGCCGCGAGATAACCGTTGCCCTAGATGATCAAGGCCAAACTACACGAGGTGATGCACGGCAGTCGGGATGGCGTCGTCTGTGGCAGCTGGGAGGATCAGCCGAGAGAGCCTCCCGCCCAGTCTCATCCACAAATCCAAGTCCCGAGAAGGCGGTATTCGCGAGTCTGCCTTCCGCTAGGTCTCAACGGGGTAGACCTGGAAACGGACAAGGGAGCGGGAGGACTCTAATGCGGGCGACAGGTTTGGCCCGCGATACCGGCTCAGCTGGAAGGGAAAAACGTGCGCAACGTGGGTTGAACGTCTTCGTCCAGAGTCACGATGCTTATTGGACGCAGGGCCAGTCCAGCCACAGTTGGAGTGGATTCTCACTGCATTTCGAGCTCCAGCCCGTTTCCTATTGCGGTCGCCAAGGGTGGTGTGGGCCCAGCTGAAGACCCACCGGCCTTACCTTATTTCGCATCCCTGCACTGCTCGTCGGCCGGGAGGTTCTATCTGGGGGTGTGGCCGCACTGTGAATGCGCTGTTGCGAGAGGCAGTTGCCCGTTATTTTCGTCATCTCTTCTTTCCTCTCTCAGTTCCAGCGACAGCGCTCTTTCTCTTTTGAGACCACCAGGTTGTGGACCTACCAAGGTACTAGATACTTACTCTCACGAGCATCACCACCAAACTCCTCCTCGTCCTGCTCGTCGTTCCCCTCCAACGCCGTCACCACCACCACCACCACAAGCTTACACGAGCCCATGGACTCGCAACACCATACCACCGTGTTGATTGGCCCTCGGCCAAGTCTCACATCCCACGCAGCCTTGTCAGGAGCTCACAGCACCACGGGATAGTCCGTCCAATCCGACCCCCGGTCTTGACTTCCGCTCCAGCATGTCGATTATGATGGCACAACAGCCTAGACCCCGACCCTGCAGACATGGAGCATGCGAGTTGCATCATCGTCAGGCCTCCGGCGGCGGCCCGCAGACTTAAGGCCTCGGGGACTATGTGTGGTCTCCCCCTCCGCTCTCACGCCGGGAATCAGGGCACGCCACCAGCTAGGCTAGGGTGCGCTCTAGTTTGAGCTTGCGAGACCATCCATCCCAACTAACAGGATCCGTTAGGCGTGCTCTTTTTTCCGATTCGCCCGCCGCTGCTATCAGCGACCTGGGGGCCAAGCTGCCAACGGATGAACGATGGGGGCAATTGGGCCGCCGCGTCGAATGAGCTCATGCATCCCTATGGGGCTTGTCTCTTTTCCTACCTCGGGACCACCCAGCAGCGCGAGACTCTTGTCATGGTAGTTCGTGACGGGGCAGCAGGGCCCTTGGCTCTTCCTTGGCCTTTGACTCGGACTCTAATTTGCAAATATTTGTGGTGTTTCTGCCACCAGCCCTCCTCTCCTCCAGGACGTCGTTCGACGACATACAAAAGGCAAGCCTCGTGGCGCCGATTTGGATGTTTGGAAAATCGCCCCAGACAACACGAGTTCTTCATCAGTTCCAACGGCAGCCTCTCATTAGCCAGAAGGGCACTTGACTCCTCATTCTTTTACGATAATCTGATTGTGTGCGACTAATTCTTTTCCTTCGGGCCACGTATTAATACTCAAATCTCCGATATACAACACTCGTTGCAGCAATGGACGGATGTAAGTTGTCAGAGTTCCCTGAGAAGTTCCACGGTTGAAAGTGGAGGAGTTCTTGATCGCAGTACTGACGGCATTCTAGTGAACGAATTTCGAGTCACGAGAGTCGCTGAAGTTCTTTCTGACTTCAGAACTCTGCAATACTACATCGCCGCCGCCCCGATGGACCCGGCGAACATTGAAGACTACTACACAGAGGGCTGGGCGGCCTTGCGCCAATGCTCCCTGGATGGGCAGCATATTCTCAACTGCGCCGCCGACACGAGCGTCCCGCAAGCAAGCGGTGGGCCGCACGAGCAGGAGAAGGCGGAGCTCAAGCAGTCAGTCGCCCGCGACGGCGAATAGTTGGACGAGCCCGGCTGACCAGACACGCAGATGCCTCCTCGACTCGTTCGCCAGGAGACACGAATGCCAAAAGATCTACCTCCGACAAGCTGCCGCGCAGCGGTGGGTCAGCAACCGTGACGATGTTCTGCAGGGCGGGAGGCCAAACGCGAGGAACCAGGCACACCTGTTGGCGTGCGACCAGCAGTTGCGAGCGGTAAGTTTGCGCGGCGCATCCTCCATGTCTCCTGGAACTTGCAAATCTCCCTTCAGCCAAGCCACGACTAACACGACTGGACAGGAGCTTGCGACCATTACCGACGAGACAATCTACAACGAGCTGCAGGCATCGGACGCCTCCATGGGCCGCTGGACAGCCGAGGACCCGAGCGTGCGGGGTGTGCAGCGCTGGCTCCGCGCACGACGACCCTAGATACGCGCGTACTCACGGGGTAACGAGGGTGAGACGGACGGGGTAATGATGATTCCTTCCAGCATCCCCGGCTGGATATTGCGAAAACGGTGGCGCGTGGAGGGCATCGTACACGTTGCGAAGGCTGGTACACGGGATTTCTGCCTGGTTCGATTCAAATTACAACTACACATTCTGCAAGCCACTGGATGCGCCTGCATATTGAAAGGTCTCGGTCCAAGAAGACTCAGAGACAGGGACGAGGCATGACGGGACGGAATAGTTGGGAGGACTGTCGTCGCTGCCAGGCGCAGAAGCCATTCGCTTCCATCTGCAAATATCTACACATCTACATTTCTCGAAACGGCCCCCAAGTCTGCGTGCCGCTCTTCGATCATTCCTCCTGCAGATGGCCGAGACATGGCGCTGCGACGGACCCCACCAAGGCCATGTGCCCCTGACTAAGACCTTCGCTCTCTCTTCGCCCACAGATCTCTGGAGACGGGGGAGCATCAGTACTTGGTTTTGCTGTGCACGCATAACGCTATCCCGGAAAGAGACAGCAGCATTCCAAGCATGGTGTCTGATGCAGGGCGAGTGAGTCAGCCAATGAAAACCGCGGACGTTTTTGAGGGGAACTCTACCTCGACTAATGACCTTCTTCTCAACCCACCACTCGCCAATGACGGTGAACAGGAACGCCAGGGTGTTGACGATGGGGACGGTCAGACTTAGTTCTGCGCGCACGAGGAGGTGTCAGTGTCGAACACACGGGATTCCACAATACCTCGCGCTCTCTTCCAAGAATTCCTCGGCGAGGTCTCAGAGGAAAGTTGTCACAGGCCTTCGATCCACGAGAACGGGGAAAAGAAAGACACCACTCACCAGCCTGGCCGATGAGGAGGAAGAACCACACGCTCCCCGTCAGGTTGATCAGCAGCGGCGCGGCGTAGCGCGGGTTCCGGAGCAGGTCGAGCACGCCGAAGAAGGCGCCGTAGAGGCGGCTGCGGAGCCAGCTCCGCTTCACCCTCTCGGTCTCGAGGACCGGGTGCGGGGGCGGGTTGTGGTCCTTGGCGGCGCGGCGGATGAAGGGCGTCGTGAAGCCCCAGGCCAGGCCGACCAGGAGGAAGCCTGCCACGTAATTGATTGCTGCGGGGCTGGAGCCGCTGTCGTCGGTGGCCGGTGACGTCATTTCTTCTGAAAAGTTCTGGGTATCTTGTCGATGGTGTTGTGTTGAAGGCCGGGACCTCTTTCTTGGGTTGCACTTCTCCTCTCAGCTTTCAGCCTCGTCAAGGGGTGAGGATGGGGTTGCACGAGCTGAAGACGACAGGGGCTGGA
This sequence comes from Colletotrichum sojae, assembly GCA_014235955.1. Lineage (NCBI taxonomy): Eukaryota > Fungi > Ascomycota > Sordariomycetes > Glomerellales > Glomerellaceae > Colletotrichum > Colletotrichum sojae. Next base: position 11,562 of record WIGN01000277.1, on the reverse strand, counting down.
ACTCTTTCTCGAGAGAGGGAGTTGTGATTTCTGACGGAAAGTTTGCGATACAATTCGCTTTCCAGTTGATGAGGTCTGAGGCACCCGGGTGTGACAGAGGTTGATGCCGTTCGTCGGTATTGATGGAGTGAAGTCGGCGGACGACCGGGAGGGCTTCGGGGGCTGAGCCAGTTACCTCCCGCGCACAGCCACGCGGCTGGTGGGGAAACAGCCCCCCCGGTTCCCTCTCCACCCCTGATAGCCGCCATCGCGAGTCTTATTGGACGGCGCCTGATGCAACACTGGGGAGAGGGACAGGGATAGCGCGGCGAGGTAGCCGAGCGGCTGATCTCATCGCTTGCACACCGATGCAATTTTCTTTCTTTATCACGATGGGGTTTGGTTTTTTCGTATCACGTTGATGATGCACTTGCGAAAGAGGCCTCTCGCGAATAAAATAATCACGTCCCAGACAGTTCAGCAGATACCAACACGAGGAGTGGCACGGTTATCAACGGGGAGCTGGCCAACCTGCCCAGTATCACCCACGCCCACGCGTGGAAGTTCGCGCTTTTGCCAAATACCGTTTCGTCATATGGCGTGTCGACCTTATCGTCGTCCGCAAATAAGGGCCGTGTCGAAGATTTAGACCGCGTACGGTACCTTTCCGGCCTTTCGGGCCTTTCGAAGCCGCGACCTGCTCTGCTGCACGCCAGGGAGGAGCGGCGATGGAGCAATCCGTCCACGAGTTCGGAAACGTCACTTTTGAAACCACTACTGTTCACCGCAATCAAGCACGTTCGAGGAATGAAAAGCAGCATATCAACATCAAAGGAGTCACGATATGGGGCACCCATGAATCTTGGGCATCACTTAAGCTTGGGAAAGTTCGACCTGCGTGGGAGGCTACCTAGGTACCCGGCGCTTGTGTTGTATCGCAATCACGCGCTCCTGACTGCGACTTCGTTCGCTACCAGTCAGCCCCTTGCTGCTGACGGAGCGGACTTGCGCTTGTCGATACGAGATGGTAGCGTCTGCGGCTGATCGGGTGGGTTGCCTAGAGACACGAGCGACTCGAACGTTGTGTGTCGGCCTGCTAGACAGCCTGCAGTTCACAGGTCGGCCTCCGGTTCGGAAGATTTAGTTGCTGGTGGTATCGTTCGCCGCGACGATGATTTCGAGAGGTGATTGGTGCTGAAGGCCCTCGGTGGTTAACTCCAGTAGCGCCAATGAGGTGGACTGCTGCACTTTTTCGTCGGCATGTAACCTTGGAAGAGGCTCAAGTGGCCAAGGTCGACTCGAAAGACTGATGAACCCGGCCTGACAAGTGTCAATTGACGGGATATTGCGAAGACCGGAAACTTGACGACGGGATGTGGAAGGGCGAGCAGCTCAGTATATCTATCGATCCGGTACATTTCTGTCTCCCCCTCTTCTCAGCAATGCGTTACCCCTGATGATCAATTCCCCCTTCGCAATCACCTAGATGTTACCGATCAAGAGTCTGTGCTTTCTACGTTCCTTTCTTTTTTTATCCCCCAGGCCGTCGCTTGTCTTGGCTTTGCGGTCGTTGACATCATGACCTCGCAGGCGATGAATCATCACCTTTGTGCGCACAGCTGCTAGTGCGCCCCGGCCTTGGGAATCAGCCTCATCAACGACATGCCGTGGCACCAAGACGTCAATTACTACGCCCCGGACTCATGTCCGCACCTTTCCCCTCATTTCTTACTTTGTCTTCTGGTACGGATAACTGGATGTTGTCTAGGGAATGACATTTCGAAACCGGTGCACCGCAAGCAAGCACAAGCAAGAAACATCTGTGCACTAGGTATGCCATTAACAGCCGCGCTTAGATTTGTTCCTGGCCGGCTTAAGCATGGCCGCCGGCGTAGGGGAGGAGCCGTCAAAGCCGATGGTGCTGGAAAGCAAGATTCCCATCCCAGATTCCGATCGCTAGAATTCCATCTCCTTTTTACGCGGACCTCGGGTTGAGAGTGCTAGAGCATTGAGTTTCGGGCACTTCCTTTCATGGGTCAGCTGCCAATTGCAAGGGCGCCCGTGAAATCGTCCCATCATGTCCCCTCGTCAGGACGGTTATAGCCGCAACCATATCTCGTACGGCACTTGGACCTAAGATTCCAAAGTGTCGTTTTCCATCCGAGAACGTAGGTAATGAATTAGCTACAGGTCTCGAGCTCAAACGACCACACCCCCCGCATAAGCTCGACCGGAGCTTTTGTTCCTAATGTCAAGCATTAGGCTGCGTTTTTTGCTTATTCTGTTTTGGGATACGGGCAAGCTGCAGATCATTGCCGGACAATGACGGCAGCGGGGCTTTGGCAACAATCAGAGCAGCAAACGAGTACTCGCACTGACGTCCCTGGTCTAGACTGCGACCTCCCAGGCCCGGAAAGAGAGCAGAGTGGACGGCAGAATGGACCGATCCTATGCGTCAGATCCTCCCTCGTGCCTCGACAATCGGTCCCGTCCCCCCTTCCCCTTTACCGCCGGCCGGCTTCATCGGTCGATCTCGCCCTCGTCCCGCCTCATCGATCGGTGAGGAGGCTTAACACGCGGGCCAGGACCCGAGCCCGCCTTAGCGTCTGTGTCCTGCCCCCCACCATCCCCCCTCCTGGTCCAGTTAACGTGACAGGTGTTGCATCCTAAGGACTGTAGGGCTGGACTGGCGGTCTTCCTAACTGAGACCACCATGATCTTAACCACGCGGGACGCATGGGATTCTCAGCAGCTGGTGCTCCCCATCCAACCCAAACTCCCCCACATTTTCCCTTGTCACAGCTCGTGCTTGCCCCATTACGGCAACGTCGCCAAGCACACTTGGGCCGGAGCATGCGACGGACATGTCGAGCGAAAGAAATAAGAAACGACTTCCCAAAAAGCCACGCACCGACTCCGACCTGCCATCTCGATCGCGCAGCGGGGTTTTGGTCTCTCGCCACAAAGGCGGGCGTGGACAAGAGACACGTCATGACTTGACGGAGCTCATCCTGCCTCGTGGTTGATGATCGAGAAATTCCCGAAGCGCTCGGGCGCCGGGGCGGTAAGTGTGTACCTGTCGGCAAGGGGGGGCATATGCACAGAGGGGTAAGGTGTCTGGTATGGCGCGGCGTGAAAGCGAGTGACAAGTGTTCCTGGCCTAGCCTGCGTGTCTAAGGGTCTCTGTTTGGGCGGTTGATGGGCATCTCATGCGATTCCGATTGCTACCTGGAGGGATTGACAAACGCCCATGGCGAGACCAAAACAACCGCGCAGTCGGTGACGGACGGGGAGAAAAGAAAAGTCAATGATGCCATCGCTTACGTCGGACCGCGTTCCTGTCGCACCCCACGTGCCGTTGACGCTTGCTGCGGTGCACGCGGGTCTGAGAGGACGCGTTGGATCGAAAGCTGTCCGGTGCTTTGTCGACCGAGACTCAGACAATACCAAAGGCGCAGTCTTCTACAACCGGTTCGGGAAAGTTGTATAAGAGGAGAGGTAATCCTCCTCCTAGTTCTTACTTTTTTGTCTCCCGTCATCACACAACAACCACAACAACCAAGCCATTCAGAACAACTCTAAAGCTTCACAGCTCCTAAGCCATTTTTTTAAACACCAATCCCCAACCAAACACCACCAAGATGCCTACCGACGCTCAGATTGCCGGCGGCCACAAGGCCAACATCAACAACCCTAACACCTCTCAGGAGTCCAAGGAGAATTCCAAGAAGGTTCTTGAGAACGAGTTCAACGGTGGCGACGTCCCCAAGGCCGGCGACGACGAGCAGAAGAACCCCGGCAACGTTGCTGGCGGTCTCAAGGCGTGAGTCTCCCCCCTCTCCCACTGTTTTCAAATAGGCCTGCCACGGCTCTCCTCCACATCAATGGCTGCAACTGACCCGAGATTCCCCAGCACCCTAAAGAACCCCAACGTTTCCGAGGAGGCCAAGCAGTCTGCCAAGGAGCGTCTCGACAACATGTAGAGCAGGTCTTTTTTTCAAACATTGTTGGATCAGCGGTAGTCAGCGAAGCAGTTCAGCGACGAGTTTGTGCCATTGTATCTTAGCCACTATCCTGTGCTTGGCGCTTGCAAGCATTCAATAAGAACATTGTAAAACTCAAGAATTTGTTCAGTGTCCACAGCGACACATAGCGACATTTTAACAACTTAATTCAAAATTATTGTGAATCCGCGGCTTGGAAGGTATGAGCTTTAAAGCAGTAGTCAGCATTGTCTCGTTGATTAATATGGGCAAATCAGATAAGTATACTGAACAAATTGCGTGTTATTATTAGTACCTAGTTTGGAATACGTAGCCGCGGCAAGATTATTTGGGCGCATAATATTCATGTGTTCGGCGTATACGGTGTCGACGCTGCCCATGCTGACGGTGTGGTGAATTGAGTTGTTGTCGACCCAGTCAGTCACAGGCTGGGCCGAGGAGGGGAGAGGGGGGTTTGGACGGAGCAGACGTCATTTTTTCATTTCCCTTCATCTTTGTCTCCTGCGTATTATGAAAATCTTGGATACGAGTCGTTCGCTTGCGACAACTTTGGTGGGGAAGAACCAAGTTACCGACAGAAGTAGGCAGTAACTGGCCCAACCTAGATGGGCTTGAACAACTCGCTCGATGAAACAAATTTAATCAAGTTTCCTACCAAGGGTGTCCGTCACCTTTTCAGGACAACTTTAAAAACCCATATGCGTTGAGGGCTATCGCAAGGAGACATTCCCAGGTGTACATCAGGATCGTACGTGACGAACACCTCATGAACTTTTAGGTGTGCTGCATCTGGCAAGCTGGCGAGACAGATATGCTCGAGTTTCAAGTCGGCATCAAGGGCTATACTAGAGTCGAGAGGCCTGCCGGTATGCTACTTCTCTCTCACACACTCCAGGGAACCCAAGAAGGACCACAAGCAGAGACGCCCTTCTCGTTCTGTCCCAACAGACGGACGCACTGTGCTCACAGGACTCTACTAACAATACCTTTTACCTGTGTCGATTGCGTGCTCTGCCTTGGCGGCGGGCCCTCCTCCGAAAGCTGGAGACGGCGCACCCCACCCCGAGCCGCCGACCGCCGAGCCGGCTTCGGCGATCATGCAGGCCCTCCATTTCTTTTAGCTAATATCCCCGATATCCCGAGAGCTTATTTAGTCTGCAACGAGGGAAACGTGGGGGTTTATCCCGCATTCCTTTTCCCATGACATGTTGAAATTTTCCTTCACCCCGCTTTCCCCTCGGGTATCGTCCCCTAATTTGACTTCGAACGCCATTTCGGCTAGTTCCAGAGGGTCGGGTCCGGGCCGGTTGTCTCGCGGGACTGCACCGCCGGATGTTCTTGCCGGGCCGGTGTAAGTGACCGTCGGGAGTTAGCACAGCTGGTTTCAACATATAAAAAAACACTTCCCAGGCTGGGAAGTACCCCTGGGTTTTGGAACTTGATTCTCATCGCGCATGATATCAATTAATCTTTAAATATCGGCGACGCACAAGAGATGCATCGCTGGCCCTCAAGATGGCTTCTCGAGGCTTGGCTGAATTTACTCAACGAAATGGGCCCAAACTCGATAACTGCCCCTGCCATCCAAAGTCAGATTAGGTAGACGCTTGAGATAGATAGGGAGCAAACCAGGTTGGAAACTCGGGGGGAGAGGAACGGCAAATGGGACACAGACGAAAGGCCCGGCTTTGGATGCGAGGATCGAGGTGGTGCTGACGCTAGGGCGCAACAGTTCCGGACCACGGTCTCGCACGATTGACTGCACCATCTGGGATCAAAGACGGAAGGCAACATATGGCCTGTTGCCGACGATGGAAAGCGAGACAGCTTGCCAAGTGCAAGGGCAAGTCTCTGAGCGAGCCTCTGTCAACCGCAAACTATCTCTGAGAAGCAGAACCACCTGATTTGGTGTCGCTCTTCCAAAGTAACCCTAGAATGTCCGACGGCCGCCAACGGTTCTGCCGGATAGATCTGAAGTACGCATTCGTGATGCTCTAGACACGCGTAGGGTACGAGGTGGCCGACCGAAACCCGAGTGTCTCTTTATCCCTCTCTCTCTGTCAAAATCGTGTAGATTTGAGCAAAGGGCACGTGGAAGGCTCCTTCCACCGGTAGAGGCCGCGAGTCACTGCGGGCTTTTTCTTTGGTTTGTGTCATTCCGAGGATACGGGCAAGTAAGTATATGTATGTAGGCAGGCAGTAGGTAGCAACATGCATTTGGTCAAGTTCGACATCATGGATGGTAAAGAGTGTACGTTTTCCGAGATTTCGTCGACAGTAAAAAGACATTCCGCTTTTTTAAAGGCTCGGGGCGTCACCCTGAGAACTCTTGATTGAGGCAGGACATGCTGATGAAGAGCAAACAAGACTAATGAAAGGGCAAAAAGCAAAGAGAATCTCCTCGACGGGGAATTGAACCCCGGTCCCCTGCGAATCGCGTTCAATCGAACATGACAAGCAGATATCCTCACCACTAGACTATCGGGGATTGTGGATCACCTTAGTGCGTTGAGAATTGAGTCGCAAGAGTAGCCCATGACCCACAGGGAGCTCTGCGGGCCAAGGCACTGGGAGACAATCGACGAGGAGGTGACACGAAAGCTGGCGCGCAAAAAGAAAATCTTTCTTCCCTTTTGACACGACGTGGACTTGGGCCTCTTTAACAGACTCTGAGATATAAGGGGGGGTGGTCGTGTATGGAAGATCGAGACAGTGAGAGTCAGGCTTAGCATTAACGGTCTTGAGTGCATGCATTCACCGCATGATATTCCGAGGAGACTGTAATTTCACACCCCCTAGGCTGGATATCCCACCTCCCATAAGCACCTATAATAAAGATAGGCAGTAGCAATAATAACGGACGATAACAGACAACGACGGACGACGACGGCGACAATAATGGACAACAGTAATAATAATAGTACTTGAGTTAGGATAGCTAGAGGGGATGTGGAACACTCAGCCTATGGGTGTGAAATAATAATTCCCTATTCCGATAATTCATGAGAAACACCCAAGAACAGAGAGTTCTTGGACTATGCACTTGGAAAGAACGTGTTTTGCATGGCAATGCCCCGTCCCCTCCGCATACGATTTCCTCATTACTATGCTTGAGGGGATCAAGAAGCAGAGGCTGGCCGCGAACCCCAGCGTAGTCTTCCTGGACGATCTCCAGACAGCGACTCCGGGCCCCAGGGTGAGTCGGAGACTGTCCGAAGCACCTCTCAGGAGGTCTTCGTTCGGGACTTCCGACTTAACGTTAACATCGACGAACACTTTAATACTGGGGAGCTAGCCGTAATGGCCGCTAGATTATATACCGCTTTATAGACCGAGAATGTGATAGTTGTTAATAAGCGTCAGACGCGAGTTATGTACCTCGGGGACTAAGCCTTTTCTATCAGTAACTTAGTCTTCGGCAAGTTCATCGAAAACTGCGGGGCTAACCTCACAGCGGTCATTCGAAACGTTATAAGCTATAATATAGGCGTCCTCGGGAACCAACTTAACGAGCAGCTAGAGCCAGACGTATATACCGCCTCTCGTCTCTCGAATTATAATACTTATATCCCGCGTACAGAAGAAGGGAGCATAACACAACCTAGACGTAATCCGGCTTAATATCGACCGCATAGCCTTTATGACCACTATACCCAGCTTATCAAGAAGCTCGACCGAGAGTCGCCAGAGGCGAGGTACATTATAGCCCACTTTAGATAAGTCAACTAGGGACCCCGCGGAAAGGGTCATGGTAACGATACTGTGGCCAAGAGAGTTCTCGCGGACATCCTTTTTGACTACCCATATCTTTATATCGGCCACACTTAAGAGCGCCCGATTGCCGAGGCTGCTGTGCCAGCACTAGGGCCCGGGATGGATCATGTTCATGCCTGCGAACAAGTCTGGGTACGTGGTCCGCCCCTCGCTTTAAGGTAGCTTGAAGTACGTGGGAGGTGTTGCATAGTTTTAGACACACCTCGCTCGTTCGTTACATGTCCGCCCTCGATGAGGTACTTAACATGGTCAAACACCAGGATAACGGCCTTTCCAAAAACCTCTTACGCGCCTTGGCCTTGACCGTCATACAACGTCTTGCTGACGGTCAGTCCCTCTTTGTCGACGAGAGGGCCCTTGACGGCACGGACCGGTTCGGGAGTGTCTACGTTGATGATGAGCCAATCTGATTAATGACGATATCTTCAGCTGCAGTCATTCATCATCCGAGAAAATTGAGAGATATCGACGCGTTGAAATTACTTCTACTCCCGTATTATACTTTACTTGCATGTTAGTGTATCATCTGGATGCGTCATCTCCACGCGCTGCCGGACGAAGGATTCGATCGTTACCACTCGGAATATGAATCACACGTCCTACCCCAGCCAAGAATCTCTTCAAGTATCGTTCAAGTAGGATCACAAATCGTCTCGTCAAGAATCACTCCTACACTACGCTGACACTCGTCAGCCTCTGTCCAAGTCATGGATGCCATAATTGCTTTTACGTTGGGAGACACAAAAAACACGCTCGGGATCGAGTTTCCGCAACAAATCAGCAAATCACTGGGATATCCTCACATTCTGCCGCTCATTTGATCCCACCACCTGAGAAATGTCTGGGCCCCGAAGCCCACCGCACAAGCTGTTCTAGAACCGCAGGTCCCGCGGGGACTTTTCAGTCTCGCCCGCCCCCTCATAGGGAACACCATGTCCAAACAAGCCCACCACAAAGAGAGCATGTTGAACATGGGGACTATTATTTCACACCCCCTATGCTGAATACCCCACCTCCCACAAGCACCTATAATAACGATAGGTAGCAGTAACGACGGATGACGACGACGGACAGCAGCGACAATAACGGACGAAAGCGACGATAATGAACAACAGCGATAATAATGGACTACAGTAATAATTATAGTACCCAAGTTAGAATAGCTGGAGGGGATGGGAAATACTTAGGCTGGGTGTGTGAAATAATAGTTCCCTTGAACATCTCACCACAACTCGAACGACCGGAAGTGACTGGTCAACCAGAAAAGACGATCAAAAACCGGCTCTGAAAGTGCGGTCAGATACTCGGCAAGATGAGGCATTTCCACACCCCGTGCGTGGCTTGTGCCATTGTGAAGATCCCCAGTACGAAGCTTTACACTAGGCGTTGATTTCTATATATATATATGACATTTGTCACGCAAGTCTTGTCCCTTTCGAAAATGACGTGTCGAGAGGAAGGAAGAAGAGGGGATGACACAACGAGAAATGCAGGCTGTGTCGTTCCAGAAACAACAACAGCTCCCCTTCCTCTCCACACCCGCCGCCACAAGACCGCCAGAAAGTCTTGTGTGTTCCAGACCGGATCGCCGGACGGCGCAGCGCCATCCCCGACCCTTGAAATTCATGCTCTATCCCGACTCCCCCCACCGAGAGCGCCAGCCGGTCCTCAACCACGCCGCCCCAAGACCCTCGAATCAAAGTGTGGCTTCGCCATCTCACACGCTGTCTCTCGCAGGGCTGATAGCACGCACGATCTTCCCCGCGCAGGCTTGTGTAAACCTGACGGTGGCGGTCGCAAGCCGTTTGAGCTAGGCGTCGCCGGCGCGTTTCCGCAACAGCGCGAGACATGCCGAGGGCGTGCCGTCGTGGCAGTGGCAGTGCTCCCCCCGCCACCCAAGCCACGAGATGTCTACCGATGGCACCCGCCAATCAGTGGCATTTACGGGATCAGTTGAGGCAGCGTCTGTGTGAAGAGGTGCCGGGTGGGAAGTTCATCTAAGCCCAAGTGCCAGCCCCCCAATTTGGCTAGGGGAATCCTTCTGATGGCACCACGATGGCAGGTGCCGATTCGCGGACCGAGAGACCGAATGAGGTGCCTGGCAGTTCTGCGTCCCTCGTCTTCTTTGCGTCTGCCACAGCATATGCACGTCTCTTTGGCAGCTTGACAGGGTGAAGGATCTGTCGAGTCGTGTTGACGAGTCGACTTACAACCCAGCTTCCGGATCAGGACAAGACACAGCCAAGGAAGACGTAAAAAGAAGCAGCTTCACGGGATGGGCCCTCGCCAAGACGCGTCGTAACCGCCCAGTGAAGAGAAGAAGGGAAAAAAAAGAAAGATCCATCATCCAAGCGGTTCGTGACGGAGTCAACGTCGTAGAATTCTTCGCGGTGCCCGAGGGAGTCGCGGTGGTCGGTGAGGTACATACCGTTTCTGGGATGATGCTACAAGAGGAGTCTCATCCAAAGGCTTGACGGCCCCTTGGCTCATTTTAAACAATCAATCTCTGCAAAACAAGGGCAGGACCGTCAAAACCGCAGCAAGGGTGTGGAGCGGACTCTTCTTGCGATCTCCCGCATGGGTCGCACAAGCCAGACCTTATTCCGCCGACGCGACGCGGATCATAGGAGCATCACGGTGATCTTATCAAGCGGGAGAGAAAGAGAGGGAGGCAGAGAAGCGAGTAATGGAGGCGGATATAGGCGAGAGCAGATGAGGGGGATTGTCGGAGGTTTGAAGCGAATAATCTCCGCGAGCATATGCCGCAAAACAAACCATGATCTTATCATGGCGGTCCGAGGGCATTAAGAGGCGCCATCGAGTGCAACTCTCTCCTTGCCGTGATGCCATCTCGGCCGGCAGTGAATCGCTATGCTATTGCCATAGGATCGGTGTTATGTCGTCGATGGGGATTCGCTGGGAAGGCATGGTAACACGAAAACGGAATACAACACGGATTAGGGGGACGATACTATGGTAGAGGCGCTGGGTGGCGCGAAGCCCACAACCGTCCCAAGTTCTGCACGAAAGACGACTCCTGCAATTTAAGCGTTCGTGAAACCGAGCGCAGGGGTGCAGGGACCGGGGGCGTCGGACGACATGACATCAGATGGAAGAATCGGAGGATAAGTTCCCTAGCGAATGGCCCGGGGAGGGTGGACGACGGCCGAGAAAATCCGCGGAAACAGCTGCACTTTTTCGCCGGAGCAGCAGCATTCAGGAGAAAAGGACAGAACCACGTGATCTGGGGTTGCGTGCTGTTCGGTGAAAAAATCGAGAAGACGTGGATCACTGTGGAGGAGATGTCTAGGGGCCCAGGCCTGCCCAGCCCAGGGGAATTCACTAAAAGCGACCAGAATACAGGGATTCGTTCAGGCGAATACCCTGTGAATCTTCGGAAAAAGGGGAGTTGGGACGACTTGGACGAGGCTGAGCCTTCCTCTTTGGAAGATCAGCTGAAACAGGAACGGCCGGGTCAAGGGGGTGAACCGTGTTTGGGATGAAGGGAAGGCGCCCGGCGGCCCCAGCTAGGAGACGCCGCTGCCAGTTTCCAAAACCCGCCAAGTGGGGCCATAGCCGCTTATTATATAATCACGACAGGCACGACAGGCACAACTGCAAGCCCGGAGAGGGGGGTCCACCCCTGCCGATTGGCTGTAAATCCCCGATACCCCCTTCGGCGGCGACGTCCGATTGATCCTCACTGATCCCCCCGTTCCCACCCCTTTCCCCCCCCCCCCCCCCCCCCCCCCCCCCCCCCCCCCCCCCCCCCCCCCCCCCCCCCCCCCCCCCCCCCCCCCCCCCC
>WIGN01000276.1:0-55491 GCA_014235955.1 Colletotrichum sojae | reverse complement strand
CATGGCCTCGATCTCGAGCAGGTGCACGAAGATCAAGAGCCTGAATTTTTTATCGAAAAGGGCGTCAAGGTTGGAGTTAAAGGGTGTACTGGCGTGAAATGGCGGTGTGGGAATATCCCTATGGCATCAGCCACGGCGCAAGCGTGGCTGTAGTGGCTAGGAGGGATCACGTGCTCGGTGCGTACCGCATCGGATACAGCTCCGATATCCCTTGTCTCAGGCCCCTGAGATACTGAAAAACCAAGAAACTTCACAACCAGATCAGAGACCCTACGTTTTGCAGTACTGCTAGCTTTTGTTCACCTGTGTGAACCAACAGGCGGCCATTGGGTATTTATTTAGATGGACCTTTATCTTCTGCCTCTTCAGTGCTCCTCAATAATGATCCCGGCGTTTCGGAAGTGGCCTTTAGCACTTGACTTCCGAGCACCGACCGTTTGCACGCACCGTTCAAGGAACCCTTGGAAGTCCGCTTCAGGAAGGCCATCGTGCTGCTGATAGTGTCGTTTGATGAAAGCTTGAGCTCGCCGAAGCACTCTTCGATCGGGTTGAGGTCGGGGGAGTATGGTGGGAGGAAGTGGGTTAACACACCCGCCTTTGCACACAGTTCCTGTATTCGCTCGGAGTGGTAAAAGGAAGCATTGTCCATGACGATGACGGACCTCGGCTCGGGCCACCTGCCACAAAAGGACAGTAGTTCTTCGACGGAACTCTCGAATAATACACTGTCAGTGGTGCCTTGAAACACACACGAATGAATAATGCCGTCCGGTGTAAGCAGGCAAGATCTGATACCGTCTGTCGCGATGGAATCGAGCGATCTGGACGGGTGTTACTACCAAAGGGGACCATCCTGTCCTCCGGAACCCGGCACGCTTGTTGCAACCTGACTCATCTATAAAGACTAGGTGACAGGAGTGGAAAGCTGACAATCCATGGAGATAGTGATCCCGCAGATCCGCGTTTCGCTCTTGAGCAATGCGGCGGGCTACTTTCTTCCTCCAGCCGGCCGAAGCCAGAGCTCGACTGATGCTCGAGGCCGTCACCATAGTCTCAAACTCGTCCCAGATGAAAACCTCGTCTCTGTAAAGGTCGGTCTTTTCAATCAATCGATCGCACAAAGAACTCAGCATGGGCGGCGTGATGCTCCTGGGCCGTCCAGCGTCATTGGGAGGAGCCCTCGTATCCCCAAAGCAATCGAGGTTGGCTCGATTGTTGTGCACCGTCCGTACACTGCATCCTGTGGCCTCGGCTATGCTGACGTTGGTGAATTGCTGACTGAGAATCATATCCCGGATCAGCTCGTGCTGGGATGCAGCAAGGTTGGGCGCCATGTTACGGCGATGGACAGTCGAAAAATCGTTTTGTAAGTCTTATGGAGACAACACAGTGCCTGCCATAGGCTGTCAGCGAGGTGTTCAGAGTTTGAACGTGTGGATCTCATAGATTCAACATCACCAGTTTATACATGCAATGAAGTGGGCATAAGCAGGTATCATAAGTTTAAGACTGCATTTGTTCAGATGAATGTGGCTCTTTTGATTGTGCAACAAGGGTCTGAACAAGAGCCACAGTGTAAAAGCAGTTTCTGGCTTTGGATGCGGAAGTCATCAGGGAATGTACTGTCTGGGTGTCAACAAGTACCCCGTCAGCAAGTGGGATCCACAAATGCCTGTGCGCAGAAGATTTTCTGTTTACAGACCTGGAAACCGATTTCGATTTCTACTGTACCTATCTAACTCACCCACTCACATCGTATTCACTCCTCTTGACGACTCAAGTGGACTGGACAGATGAAGTGGGGCGCGGCCTCGTGACGTTGAGTGGATGCAGGTCCCACCGTCTCGATCCCAAGCCATGATAGGGCAAGGGCTTCGCCGTTTCTTTCACAAGACATTGCGGCGGACATAGCTCAGTTGGGAGAGCGTCAGACTGAAGCGGATCTCAATCCGGGAAACTTCATTCAATCAATCTGAAGGTCGTGTGTTCAATCCACACTGGCCGCAATTTGTTTTTGCTTTTTTGCTGTTTGGGAGACGATTTACTTCCGCTAACGTTAATTGATTGATCTAACTGTTTTTCTTAATCAAAGGAACTTTTCCCTACTGATTGATGGATGATATATATCTATTCAAGTTTATGTGGAGATCTATATATTCGCGGAGTTAACACGTATTAATTAGATGGGCTGTTTACTCTGAGGGCGGACGGACTCCTTTGGTTAGACAGATGAACAACTCAGGGGAAAAGAAAGAATAGGAACTGTCTGTCCATCGTCTGGATTACACAACTCCACATCGTGCAAAGAGTCAGAGAACAACTGTCGCTCTCTCTCCCTCATTAGGTAAAATAACCGATTCGACCATCATGCATGTCCATCACGCAATTCGCTATCAGGTTAGGCAGCCAGCCCTCTCTCGAGACTCCGCAATCGGATGAGTCAAGAAGAACGGTGGGAAATCGTGTCTCATAAGGAATGCAATTGAATCTTTCCACAGTATCCCGGATGCTGCTGCCTAACATTCGAATTCACGAAGAAACAACACCTACAAACAATGGGTTCCGTTGCGCTTCACTCACACTTTGCCGGGTTGCCCGAGGCCCCCATCGACGAGGCGTACCTGGTGAGATTGGCATTGGAAGCCGATGAGTCGCCGGACAAGGTCAATCTCGGCATCGGAGTCTACAGAGACGACGACGGGCAGGCCTGGACTCTGCCGTCGGTCAAGAAGGTACGCCAACTAACCATCTACCCGAGACACACAGACTAAACATCCAGACAGGCATCTGCTCGCCTGCCGGACAACCATGACTACCCCCCCTCAGGCGGCATCCCAGCCTTCGTTGAGGCGTCGCGGAAGCTCCTCTTGGGAGAGGTCTACGACTCGGTGGCCAGTCGGACAGCCAGCGTCCAGACAATTGCAGGCTCCGGGGCTCTGCACATCGGCGCTGTATTTCTCGCCTCGACCGTCAGGCCAGGCAACGTCTGGATATCGGACCCATCGTGGATTAACCACCCTCAGATCTGGGCGCGCTCCGCTCCCGGGACGAAGCGGAAGACTTATCCCTACTTTCACGAGGTGACCAAGTCGTTCGACTTTGCCGGCATGATATCGACCCTGGAACGTGAAGCAAACGCGGGAGACGTCGTAATCCTGCAGGCCTGCGCGCACAATCCCACGGGTTGCGATCCCACAAGGGAGCAGTGGATTGAAATTGCGGACCTGTGCGAGAGGATCGGGCTGTTTCCGTTCTTTGACATTGCCTAGTGAGTTCCAAAACCACATCTCGATATTGCTAGGTAAACGATATGAACTAACACGGCCAAAGCCAAGGATTCTCTTCCGGCGACGAGGAAAGCGACGCCTGGGCCGTCCGCCACTTTGTCAGCCGCGGGACGATGGAGATTTGCATTGCGCAGTCCTTCTCCAAGAGCTTTGGTCTGTACGGGCAGCGCGTCGGGGCCTTCCATCTCCTGGCGCACGACGCAGCCGTCATCCCGACCGTCCAAACCAACCTCGTCTCCCTAATCAGATCCGAGTACGCCTCGCCCCCGGCTTGGGCCGCCAGGGTCGTCGCGATCATTCTCGGGGACCCTGATCTCGCGGACGAATGGAGGCAGGACCTGAAGACGATGAACGCGCGCATCAGGAGCATGAGGGCGGCTTTGGTCGCGGAGCTTGAGAGGCTGGGGACGCCCGGGTCCTGGAGACACATTGTCGAACAGGTGAGTGGCGAAGAAGCCGGGTTCCTTGCTAGTGTTACGGGCTAATTCGTGTTGCAGGTTGGCATGTTTTCTTACACGGGGCTGTCTGCTTCGCAAGCTTTGCGGCTGAGAGAGGAGCACCACATCTATCTGTTTTCCACTGGAAGAGTGTCCATTGCGGGCTGTAAGTACCTGCTGTTTCTGCACATAACTAGCTATGTAGTTGCTGACAAAGTCTTAGTGAACAGCAAGAATGTGGCCAGAGTTGCCCAAGCAATCGACCAGGTCGTACGTGAAAACGTAGGCAAGAGAGTCCAGAGCACCGAGGCTTAGTTTTAGCAAAACTCGTCAGCAAAACTCGGGAAGACAGAGTAACTTAAATTTGTCCGTAGAAAAGGGTATAAGAACTGTACTCTAAGAGTCATAAGCCCCATTGCTAGCTCCCTGCTTATGGTCAAGAACAAAACAAATCAAGTCAAGCAAAATTCAAGAGTTGGAAAGCCACGTGTCTACAACAATTTTTGAAAGTGGTCATTTTTATGACCGTAAGTCTGGTATTGCTACTATTACCGTCATCTTTGGACAGTTCGGCTCGTTTAACATTACTCGGCATCATGCACTCATACCTAAATCTCGTAACGATCCGTCTCGTCGTGGACAGGACGATACGTAAAGTAATTAAACGCCGCCTCCCTCGCCGTGCCGTTCAGATCCGACGCGGCCACGCCGACAAATGCCCCCGTGAAGCTGCCGTGCGCCTGGTGCCCGCCGCACTCGTCCGAGATGATGGACGCGTCGAACACGGGACCGACCTTCTTCAGCTCCCTCTCGCCCTCGACGGCGTAGTAGAACTGCAGCGCTGGCCCCCGGATCGTCAGCGCCAGCTTCACCTTCCCCGCGTCGGGAAGCGACACGGGCTCGACGAAGGGGTACTGCAGGTTGCCCTCGGGCCAGGAGCACTCGGAGCTCTGGATGAGCAGCTCGCGCTTGCCGTCGGCGTCGGCGGTGACGGTGAGATAGAAGAAGTTGTAGCGGGAGTAGTACGCCGTCAGGCCGGCGAACTCGCGCTCGTCCGCCGGGCTGAAGTCGACGACCGTCTCGGCGTCGTAGGAGAAGTGCGTCTGGCGGCGGGCGACGAGGGCCTGCTCGAACCAGGAGCCGACGGACTCGCGGCCGATGAGGGTCAGCTTTCCGTCGTCTCCGGTTCTGAAGATGCGCTCCGGCTCAGGGGTCCGGAGCCACTGGAAGTCCTGCGACAGGCCGCTTTCGAATGTGTACCGCTTCTCGGCCCAGTAGTCCGTGTCGTCGCGGGCGGCAGGGACCTCGACGTGGAGGGACGGGACGGGCCCGTTCTTGACGTACAGCCAGTCGTCGTCGGCCCAGTAGGCCTCCTGCAGGGCCGTCTCGCGGCCGAGGACGCAGCGGCGCTTCTGAGTCGTGGGGCGGCCGGTGAGGTGGACCATGTAGGTCTTGCCTTCGGGGGTGTCGACGATGTCGCCGTGGCCGGCGCGCTGGAGGGCGGCGAAGGGGGCGTCCTTGGAGGTGATGACGTACTTTTGCGGGTGAAGCTCGTAGGGTCCCCAGATGTCGCGGGAGCGGGCGAGGGTGCAGGCGTGCTCGTAGGCGGTGCCGCCCTCGGCGGTCAGGAGGTAGTACCAGCCGTTGCGCTTGTAGAGATGCGGCCCCTCGACGAGGGCGAGCTCGGTGCCGCGGAAGACGTTCTTCCTGGGGCCGACGAGCTTCCCGACCTTGGGGTCGAACTCCTGCAGAACGATGCCGGCGAAGGCGTGGGGCCTGCGGCGGTGATCCCACATCATGTTGACGAACCACTTGCGGCCGTCGTCGTCGTGGAACAGGGACGGGTCGAAGCCGGACGAGTTGACGTACCAGGGGTCGGACCAGGGGCCCTCGATGGAGGGCGCGGTGACGATGTAGTTGTGCGTGTCCTTGAAGGAGCCGTCCTTGCGCTTGACGTCGGTGTAGACGAGCCAGAACTTCTCGCCATCGTGCGTGAGGCACGGCGCCCAGACGCCGCAGCTGTCCGGGTCGCCGCGCATGTCGAGCTGGGACTTGCGCGTGAGCGGCCGGGTGACGAGCTTCCAGTTGGCGAGGTCCTTCGAGTGATGAATCTGGACGCCGGGGAACCACTCGAAGGTCGACGTGGCGATGTAGTAGTCCTCGCCGACCCTCAGGATCGAGGGGTCCGGGTTGAACCCGGGAAGGATGGGATTCCTGACGGTAGGCATTTTCGGTTTGGTGTGACGTGGCTGTTCAAGAGGTTTTCAGGAACAGAGCAGCAAAAACAAACAGACAAAGAGCAAGCACTTTTAATATTATTGAGGTTGAATTGGCTCTTGGCCAGCTACCTAACAGTCATGAGCCGACGAGAGAGTTAAGGGGATCCCCACGTCTCCCCACAACTCGCATTTAGCCGGAATGGGGTGATTCGTGAGAATGTCGACCGAAGACCTCCACTTCGCGTTGGACCTTCCAGTCTACCCCGCATGGATTGAGGGGGAAATAGTTGGAGAAGCCCGAGATATTGGCTGATGATGAGAACTCTCCACAGGTAATAATAGACGTGGGAATACGCTTGTTTATTTCATCCCAGCCGGCGAGTTCCTGAAACTCTCCTAGCCCGTGTTTCACTCACTTAGTGTGTTTGTCACGTCATCGCCATCTGCAGTGGTTTCAAAGCGGCAATCAGTCAGCGTCAACAGTTTGGAACAACAACCATCACATCTCACACATCAGACAGAGTCCATGCTGGTGACAGAAAACCCCGAAATTGTTTCATTTTGTTCGCCGTCTCATGCGAGGTTGGCTACCTGTCTATCTCCCCGTTTCCCTTCCGCGTTACAACCTTCCATCATATCCCACCGCGCTTAAGGCAGGGGGATGGCCTGCTTGTGGTTGGTGAACAGGCCCTCGGGGTCGACGGCGGCCTTGATCTGCTTGAGGCGCTCGTAGTTGGCGCCGTACAGACGGGCGCTCCACTCGGCCTCGGTGAGCTCGGTGTCGGCGTAGTTGACGAAGCCGCGGAGCGTGGCGCCGCCGGCGACGAGGGCGTCCTCGAAGGGCTTGATGAGGCTCTTCATGTAGGCGGTGCCGTCGGCAGGGTAGCTGTTGACGTCGACCGAGTTGGCCTCCCAGCGGATGAGCCACAGGTTCTTGCCGTGGGCGTAGCCCGTGTCGGCGTCGGAGATGTCGCGCGAGACGCCGCCCCAGAGGTCGAGGAAGCCGGACTTGCGGAGGTCGGTGCGGTTAAAGGCGAGAGTGGTGCTCTGGAAGAGGATCTTGGCCTGCTCGACCGTCAGGGGGTGGTCGGTCGTGGTGGTCAGGGCCTGGGTGTAGAAGGAGCGGCCGCCGAGGGAGCCGCCCTCGGGCTGGTTCATGCCGGCACCGGCGACGGCGACCTCCATGTCCCAGAAGGGCAGCTCGGTCTTCTGGACGACGGTGGCGTTGTTGGGCACTAGGGCGTTGAGGGAGGAGACGAGGGGGGCGATGACGGCGTCGAACTCGGCGGGGTTGCCGTAGAAGTAGCCCGTGCCGGAGTAAGGGGGAGCGCTCAGAGACCAGCGGAGGGCAAGCTCATCGGGGCAGTCCTTGGAGAGGGAGTAGTCCTGGATGGCGACGAGGGCCTTGGCGGCGGTGTCGACGTCGACGTTGCCGATGGAGAGAGTGAAGTTGACGGCCTTGTCGAAGAGGGGCTTGTGGGTGTTGGTGGTGGCCGAGAGGATGACACCGTAGGAGGCACCGGCGCCCTGTGCAGCCCAGAAGAGGTCAGAGCCCTTGTCAGCGTTGACGATGGTGCCGTTGTACAGCATGTACTCGACGGACTCAAGGTTGTCCATAGGCGTGCCGAGGTGGCGAGAGCTAGAGCCGTAGCCACCGCCGATGCTGGAGCCGACGACGCCGACGTGGGCGCCGCGGACGTGGGGGAAGTGGCGGCCGGCCGTGTCCCAAGTGTACTTCAGGACGGGGCCGACGTGGGTGCCGCCGCCGAACTTGACGCGCTGGGTGGCGGCGTCGTAGGAGACGGAGTTGAAGGCCGCCATGCTGATGACGAGACTGCCCGGGTCTCCGAAGCCGTAGGCCTGGAAGGAGTGGTGAGCTCCGAGGGCCGTGGCCTTGGTGGAGGCGTTGCGGGCGCAGTCGAGGGAGAGGGCGACCTGGTCGTTGTTCTCGGGGAACGAGATGGCGGCCGGGTCGACCTTGATGCGCTTCTGGAAGCCGACGGTCTCGTCGGCCCAGGTGGCATCGGTGCTGATGATGTTGCGCACGCCGGCAGTGGTCAGGCACGCCTGCAGGGCAGCTCCCTTGCTGGCGGAGTCCTGGGCGACGACGAGAGAGGGAGTGAGGCAAAGGAGCGAAGCGACGACGAAGCGTCCGAAAGAGCGTGTAGAGTCCATGGCTGAGATGGATCCCAAAAAAGGATATGTACAGATACAGAAAACGAATGTAAAGGTGGTATCAAAAGACCAGACACACAAGAGGCCAGGCAGAAGAGCGCTAGCTGTGAGGCTTGAAGCAGAGTAACTAGAAGCTCTTGGGGACAACTATATGATCACGAATGGGTTCATCTTATACCTCTTCCCCATCCATAACCACAAGGGGGAAGGGATATATGGATCGGACCCATTGAGTGCCCCGGCGGACAATCTCTCCCTTCGGCCATCTCGGTTGCTCGGCCGCCTCACCCTCGATATCCGTCTCGAAAGACTAATAAGTGACAACCCTCATGGACTGCCAGGGCCATCCATCTTGGCGGGCTGCGGAATATCCATCCCCCATCCTACTCCTCCTGGTGCCCCCACGCGTTGGCAGCCCCATCCCTGTCAAACTGTTAGTGCAAAGTGGTGGGCAGACAGGTTCGGATGTCCCAGAGTCAGGGACGTCTTTAGATCAGACCGGTTTAATCATATCAATCAACCTGGTTCCTGATCTAGCTTGGCGCTCACGCTACTCAGCCTCTCGACCTACTCAATCTGTCAAACCTTGTCCGGGTGATTCGCCCCATGTAGGCTGGAGCAGAGCGACTCCCCCTGCAAGGGCGAGCCTCCGTACCCCGAGCCGCTGGTCTGGAACGGTTGGAACCGGACTCCGTGCCCCTTTTCGGCACTACCGACATCCCCGGCGGCCGTTTTTTAAGGTTTTTCTAGATAGCCATTGTGGCGCAAAAAGGCGCAATTGGTTGCTCCCAATCTTAAGGGAGTGGGAAGAAAAAGTCGAGGGCAGAAGAAACAGCCCACTCACACACATGCAACAAACATAGACACACGCGTAACCCCCCCGGGGAGTTTGGGTTCTGCTGTACAAACCCGTCTCATGTCTTTTTCCAGGCTCTCCGAAAGCTGCGAGTCCGTCCGTTCATCCAAAATCCTCATGGATAACGGTGGTCGTAAAAGTCTTGGCTCATGCTGTTCTAGTGATGTCTCGTCCCCAACACCGTTGGACGAGTCATGGAAGGTCGCAAATCCGGGGGCCCCTTCAATTTCCGTCATTACCGGCTGCTTGGTGCTATTCTATTCGGGTGATGATGGCCATCGTGGGTCATTACTAACGGTGGTTGTGCTCATACTATATATTACCACGTTTCGGATCCCCGCGAGATCACTGTTTTTTTTCTTGGAGTTGAAGAGTCGAAAGAGAGAAGAAAGCTGTGCAACTTGGCAGAACTAGCGAGCAACTCATCTCTTTCCAAGATCGACAGATCATACCACTCATTTTTGTGTCGTTACCCATTCCATTCGTTACTTGCTCGGATCACCACTTACACTTGTCGCTCACTCATTCGCGGCAAATTCATTCTTTTGAGCACTCAACTTTCTCGACTCGAGCACACACAAGTCTTTTCTGTGTTAAATCGGCCTCTGATCCTCCGAGGACCCCCAGCAACAATGCGCACCTCTCCCCTGAAGAGCCTCTTGGCGGGATCGGCCTTCTGGGCCGCCAGCTGCAGCGCTGTCACCCTCTACGCCGCCGACTCGGGCGGAAATGTCACGACGCTCTCGCTTACCGGAACCCCCGGCGGCAACTACAGCTTTTCCGTCGCCAGCAAGACGGCCGACTGCGACGTCAACCCGTCCTGGCTGACGCTCGACGCCGCCAACAGGGTGCTCTACTGCCTCGACCGGGGCTCCAACTCCAAGCCCAACGGCTCCCTCAACTCCTTCTCCATCGGGGAGGGAGGAGCGCTGACCCGCATCGCCCGCGTCTCGGCGCCCTTTAGCGGTGTTGCTGGCGAGATCGTCACCACACCATCTGGTGTTCGCGGCTACGTCTCTGCTTCTTAGTGAGTTTTCCCCCCTTGCCCCTGTTCTTCCTCTCTTGTTACCTTCCCTTTTGTCCTCTCCCAGAATTCCTTCCGCCGAGATGTACAACTCGTTTTCCGAGCTTTTCCATACACACGTGTTCGATATCGTGGCCGATGGGACGACCATTGGGCCGGTCCCTTCATTTCGACGGGCCAATCGGCACCATCAGTTGCCCCGTTCCACAAGGATGGGACGGATTTGAGAGGAATTAAAGAATGAGAGAGATATGGGACTTATCCACCTGCCCACTTCAAACTGGCCCCCATACTATCCCAGATAGGCAACTCTGTAAGGGAAATCAAGCTCACCACCATCTACTCGGCAGCAACCGAAGCGCTGCGGCCGTCTTCGCCCTCGGCGACAAGGGCGCCCTCCCGGGCACCGGCCCCCTTCAGGAGTTCTTCCCGACGCTCGAGAAGCCGGGCCCGGTGGCCAGCCGCCAGGACACCAGCTACCTCCACCACGTCATCAACGACCCCAAGGGCCAGTACGTGCTGCTCGCCGACCTGGGCGGCGACAAGGTCCGGGTCTACAGCTACGACCCGGCGACCGTGGCCCCGATCAAGGAGATCGACGGCCTCGTCACGGGTCCCGGCGTCGGCCCCCGCCACGGCGTCTTCCGCACCGCCGCCAACGGCGACGTCTACTTCTACTTCAACGGCGAGCTCGACCAGAACGTCTACTCGTACAAGGTCGACTACACGGAGACCGGCCTGGCCTTCACCAAGGTCTTCTCCATCCCGGCCATCAACGCTGATCTCCCCGCGACCAAGGCCCCTACAAGCGAGATTGCCATGACTGTGAGTCCTTTTCTTTTGAGTCCCTGCTCTTTGCCTGTTTGTTTTTCATCTTGTCTGTCACGAGCCTGTCTCATCCTTCGCCCCCTGCATCTCGTCCCTGCAAGCCTGCAGATCAATTTCTGGGGCCTTATTTCGATTGCCGCTGCCGGGAAAGGCACAGCAAAACTACGCGAAAAACCCTCTCTGCCACCGGCCGCAGTTTGCTTCCGGTGATTGGTAATTTCAAGTTCTTGGCTGACAACTCTTGGCGCAATCACAAAAACACAGCCCGACCAGAAGTTCCTCATCGTCTCCAACCGAGACGTCTCTTTCCGCGACTCGCCCATCCTGGGCTCGGGTCCCTCCGACACCATGTCGACCTTCGCCATCAAGGAGGACGGCACCCTGGAGCTCGTGCAGCTGGCGCCCTCGGGCGGCTGGTCGCCGCGCCAGTTCTCCATCAACAAGGCCGGCGACCTCATCGCCGTCGGCCACCAGAACAACCGCACCGTCGTCATCTGGAAGCGCGACCTCGAGTCCGGCAAGATCGTGCCCGAGGCCGAGGGCGGCAAGGTCGGCGTCGTCACGCTCACCGGCGCCGTCGTCGCCACCATCTGGGACGAGTAGATCTGCTCGCCGCAGCACCCCTACGTCGCCAGTTCAGGACATGTGTTTTGATGAATGTAGACTTGAAATCGCGCAGCAATGCTTTGGACGCAACGTCTATGTAAAGTAGGGAGCGTTGGCGTTAGTACCTATTCTTGGGATTAAAAGCCCAAGACTGAATCAAAGAACTGAATTCATCCACAACCGGCATCCATCAGTTAAGCGTAATGAACTCGTGCAAGTCGGATTTGTATTGAAAGTACAGATTCAAATCCTGTTGCTCTGTTGTGGCGGTACTGCATTGCCAAGAGACAACTGACTCTCTACAATTTTCCAGTGGCCCCAACTCTGCTCATTCCAGATGAACTGGAAAGAAGTGCCAAGACTACATATGAGATGAACAACTGAGTCTAGCTGATCCCCAATGAGTCGTGCACATTGGTTGAATCATTTTTCATCATAAACTGGCCCTCTGAAGACGCGCTGCTTAAGCGCAGCACAACGACAACAATTGTGCCCTTTGCTGAATAAGCTAAGGTGGCCTCTATGGGGCAACGGTCTAAACCTACTGGGCTTGCCGCCTACCCTGGAGCGAACTCAGGGGAGACGGCTACTGGGACTGTCTTGGATAGCATCACAAGTCGCATCACCACTCGGGAGGTGTTAGTACTGTCAGACGTCGTCTGCTTAAGAATAAAGCTTGAGCCAACTCCCGAGCCCTTAATAGCTCGTCATATCCCAGAAAATCCCACCGGCCCGCCCAGCCTGCGGGAGGGGGGTGGCGGAATTCCACCAGGAAGCCGAACACCTCGGTCCTGAGCCGAGATCTTGGAAACATCGCTAAGTTCTTCATTAAACTTTATTCCAACGTGTCGCACCGACGACGATAGATGCTTGACGATGCCGAGTTGAGGAGGCTGAAACTGGCTCACGCGTTCAACTCAACTGCACTTCAACTGAGTAATCCGTTAGACTCGAAACAAATGAATCACGATGGACATCACTAACTGGTAAACAGTGATTTCTCGAGTGTATAAGTACCAAGATAGATGCAGTCCAAAGGACTTGAAACAATCAACTCTCGCATCATCGGCTCCCGGAAATCCTGTTCAATACAACCGGGCATCAACCGGCGCGATATTCGATACATAGCAGGGAACCAATTCTGAGACGCGATACATAACCATACATAGTCGGACCCACAAACCTCTTATCTCTAGCGTCCTCCAGCGGGGTGGCATCGCTCAGTGACTGTCCTGTTTAGCCACCTTCCTTCACATCACTTCGTTCTTTACCCAACTTCGACTTTGAAATCATTTGATGTCGATTGCTGAAGGGCAAGTTGTCGGCTCTGAATCTCAAGTTACCACATCCCCGCTGTTGTTACAACATGACTGACGCAGTTCCTCAACCCAAAGCGAGGCGAGTCACCCAGGCATGCGACTTCTGCCATAGACGCGGCATCAAGTGCCGAGCTGCGCCCCCAGATGTGCTGCGGGACGGGCAACCGTCGTGTCTGCCTTGTATTGAATACGTCCAGGAGTGCACGCACTTTCGCCAACCCAAGAAGCGAGGCACGAAGCCCCGCGCGGGCAGGCACACCGTGGCTGGCATGAAAGGCTCGAGCCATTCGCAGATTGGAAATCGGAAGGTAGTCACCGCGTTGTTGGAAGTTTACCTGGATAGTATCCATCCAACGTAAGGTGCTGCTGAGCCCTTCTCCTCTCCAACTCGGCGTGGCTGACAAGAAACCTTTAGGTTTCCCTTCTTCTGTGAACGAGAAATCTGGGTCGGCTGGAGAGATGGTAGTTTCCCATCAACCCCGTCGGATTACATGAGCATGGTTTGCATATGTGCCCTGAGTGCTCAGCACGTCGAGAAACGGGCCCTGTTCACCGACGATGTAAGGGTCTAGGACAAGGTCGATGCCATTGGTCTAGCCTACTACTACGAGTACAATAAATCTTCTTGAAGAACAGAAAACAGAACCGTATCCTCCCTAATTCCTGGGCATTCTTATAACCTTGCCATTGAGCTTGTCGATATTCCTGGAACCTTCCAGCAAATGCGCCATTGGATTTGGTGGGTCCAATGAGTTGTGGCTGAGGGTCTTGCCGAAGGCCGAACACCGGTCCATAGACCGTGACAGACGACACGGCCCCGTTCGACACCGCAACCCTAGCCCAGGACTACTTGCGCGAGGCCATCCGTCTGGTCCCCGTCGACTTCGAAAGCCCAGACATCAACCTCCTCCGGTCCCCCGGGCTCCTGGCGCTGCTCGGGGCGCAGGAAGGGAACAGCGGCATGGTGCACAAGTACCTCGGCCTCTACCACGGCCTGTGCGCGTAGTTCAGCCTCCACGACGAGGCCCGGTGGCCCGCGAATACCACGGACTGCGACAGGGAGGTCAGGAGACGACTCTGGTGGGCCATGTACCGGCTCGAGGTGCACACGGCGTGCGTCCTGGGGAGCCTGGTGCGGTGCCCGGAGGCGCACTCGGACGTCGGATACCCGCGCGGGCTGCACCACCCGGCCTTCGTGCCGGGTCGCGACGGCCAGTTAGAGAACTGGTTCGAAGAGTGGAACCTCACGACGGACCTGTACCGCGTCCTCGAGCACGCCATCGCTGACTTCCGGGCGAGCAACCGCGGCCGGGGGTCCATACTGAAGGTCGACGACGACGCCGTCGCCGCCGACGGCAGCAGTATGTCGAAGGCGATATCAGACACCTTGACCAGGATCCAGGCTGACCCCCGTCCTCATTTCGGCGCTGCGTCGACCCGGTCTTCGGATAACGGGAGGAATCGGTGCGGCTTTCAGGCTTCCAACATACTCTGCACGATCCACCTAGCCCGCATGATATCCTCCGTCTCGGGACGGGCGGACCTAGATTCGGCATGCCGGACAGCCCGGGACATGATGGAGAGCATGGAGTCGATACCGCTCGAGTACATCAGGGCCGTCGGCTCGCCTCTCATTCAGCAGCTTGCCGGCGTCGGACATATGCTGGTCAGTGTTGCCGTCTGACACAAACCACCGGGGCCAGAATACACCGCTTTCAGAGAGATCCTGGTCTCCGTGATCCGGTTCTTAGAGAGACTGGAGCAGCACAGCAATGCTGCGGCGACCGCCAGGCAAAGGCTGGCGTCACGGCTGTCAGACCTGGACGCGTGCATCTCTCCCTCGACCCTAGAGATTGAATGCGATGATGGGTCGCAGTTGAACTGGTCTCTGTATCTGGAAAACATACTGAACGACTCCAATCATGACGGGGATGTATTCTCTACCAATCTACTGGACAGCTTCACATGGCCAAACGGAACTTCACATTAGCACGAAGAGATATCAACAGGTCTTCTGGAAAACTAGCAACCCACACCCTGAATCCATCGGTTACTTCTTCTCCTCCATTTTTGAGTTCCAAGTATTGGTCTTCTTCTGCTTGTTCGTCCGCCACGCGTAATACTCCCCGCCGGTCATGACGGGGTAGTTCATCGGGTTCTCCTCACCCACGCACGGCGGCACGGGCTCCAGCACATTCTCCCTGTCGAACCCGAAGAAGAAGGGCGCCGAGTACCTCTCCCTTCCGCTCTTGTTGATGACGCGGTGGATCGTCGACACGAAGAAGTCGTTGGTCTGCCGCATGAAGCAGTCGGCGATGTTGACCACGAACGAGCCGGCGACCGGCTCCGCCCGGACCCAGCGGCCCCCCTTTCCCAGGACCTCGAGCCCGCCCGAGGCGTCCTGCGTGACGATGGTGAAGCACTCGACGTCCGTGTGCGCGCCGATGCCGTTCTGCTCGTCCGCGGAGCGCGCCTGTTCCGGGTAGCGCAGGATCCTCATCACGGCCTCGGGACGCCTGACGTACTCGTCGAAGTAGTCCTCCGGGAGGCGCAGGGCGAGGGTGAAGATGCGGGTCAGTCGGCGCGAGAGGCGCATGAGCTCCGTGTGGTACGCGTAGAGGTTCTCGCGGAACCCTGGGAGGTCGGAGGGCCAGATGCTGACGGACTTCTCGGTCTTGTCGACCGCTTCCGGGTCCTCGCGGACGTCGTACGCCCAGTTGAAGGCTTCGCTCAGATCTGGGGCTCGGGGTCAGAGGTGATGAATACATGTAAAGTCCCTGGTGGTGCTTTTGTATCGTACCTTGGTGTTTCCAGCCATTGCGGTTATAGCATTCCATTGGGTGATAGCCGACGTACTCATTGGGGACGAGGCCGGTGAACACCTCCATCTTGCGTTCTTCGGGCAATGCGAAGAAGCGCTTCGCCTCGTTCATGGTTTGCTCCGCGAGACTCTGGTCGACCCCCTGACGCTTCTAGTCAGTGTAGTTCTTGTTCCATATCTCTTGGTTTATTCTCACATGGTTGATCAAGTAGAAGAAACCAATTGTTGGTTTATTCGTCACAGGAGTAATAAGTGCCGTACGGCGAATAGCCAAAACAGGCCAAATAATGGGCTCAATTCGTGATGTGTTCGTTGCTTCTTCCTAGAATAACTCATGGGCGCGAGGAACGGTCAATTGACCGTTCAGATCCCTCGCCTCTGATTGGCCAACGGACGCCTAAGCGCTAGTCCGCGTTTGGCCTAGTGCCAATGCGATTAATCGCATTCCGACACTGGCAACTCTTTATATGTGGCCAAACGCGCACTGCTTCTATATACACAATTGCCACGCGTTCGAATAAGCCCCAATTGACGCCCACATACAGTGAACGAAAGACAAATTCCTAATTCGCTAAAGAGGCGAAAGAGGGCAATAACGGACCAATTCCAACGCGCCTAATTGATAAAAAGGATAGGAGCTAACGAGCGGAATTTGCCGGTCCAGCCGCGCGTCTGAGGTTCGCCCTTCCAGGGGCGGGGTTCTGCCGCAATTGCGGCATCACGGTATCTGCGCTGTCGACTTGTTGTCTCCCGAGTTGAGGCTCGTGATCCTCTTTCTAGGCTCTCGTTACCCATCCGTCCATCCGAATAGTGAGGGCGTTCCTGTCGATCAACCTCTCGAGCGCTCGATTCGCCACTGACTTCGTCATCCCGTCGGCGGGGTTGTCGTCGCCATTGATCCACCGGATCTCGCAGAGCTCCCGTCGCTCGTAAGACTGCCGTAACGCCATGATATCGATCATCAAGCGTTTCTCCTTCGTCGTCCCGAGCTTGACGAGGCACTCGTAGAGCGAATACGAGTCGGTACAGACAACGGTCGGGATTAAAGGGAGTTTGAGGTGGTCAGTGGCGAGCCTAAGGGTCGATGAGATGGCGTAGGCCATATCAACGCCGGCCACCATTCCGTATACTTCGGAGACGAGGACGCTCCTCGTGACCCTTTTCGACTTGGTCGAGGAGAAGTGGACGATATTGCCGGTAACTACGAACTCGTCGTCCCTCTGTGTCTCAGTGGCGAGCAGGATCACAAAGCCTAGCTGCGACGTGAGGTCGCTGTTGTTGGCGAATGATCCATCAACAAAGACGAACAGCTTCGTGGTCTCGAGGTTGAGGGGGAGAAAGGTCAACCCTCGGTCAGGGCACTCGACCTGCCACTTGATTCTCTTGTTGAGAGCTTTGACGTTCTCGTCGGTGGGCTCCTGATGCTGAGCCGCTGCCGAGTAGTCGAAACAAGCCTCTGGTTGGCATACTGACGCGATGTATGCTCCTCGGGCCCTCTGCTCGACGTATTCCTTCTTAACGTTTGGCGAGCGCGGATCAAGTAGTTGGAGTCTGTTCCCCTGGCCCTTCTGCGTTAACTTAAGGGTATTCCTGTCGTCGATGGAGACGATTCCTCCGTTGAAGACAAGTGGCTCGTTGGGAGCGAGTACTTGCTTGTCCTTCGCGGTGAACGTTGCCCTCTCGAGCTCTTCCTCTTCTTTCTGCGAGAAGGCCTCAGTGCTGAGGCCGATCGTGTCATCGGTCTGCATACCGATCATCGCGAAGCTCGGGTTCTCAGCGCTTGACAACAGGAGGCAGGGGTCGTATGTGAATGTGATCATGTGGAGTTTCTCCTTGTGGTGGCGACTGTACGTGGCGTACCAATGTGTCCCTGCTTCGGCGATTCCGTAGAGGGGTTTCACGACGGTCATGATGGTTTCCGGAGGATATTGGTCCTTGATCTGGTGTGGTACTCGGGCGAGGATTCTTCGGTTTAGAAGCGTGGTTGACTGGGTGTAGGCTTGCGTAATATCCCTGAGCCAGAGCGAGTGTGTCCCTCGCTCTAGCAGGCTCGGCGCAAGCGCGAGAATCAACCGTTGGCTGGCCCGTTGTATTGTGGGCGATTGGGTCAAGATAATCCTTTTGCCGTCGTCAGCGTGACCCTGGATCACGAGTCTTGACTCCTCATATGGTTGAGTTGTCTTGTTCTTAATCTCGTTGACGATTCGAGACTTAAAGATCCGTATCCCTTTATGCTTCTTCTTGTTGTACGGGACGAATTCGAACACTCCTCGAGCAATAAGACCTTCGATTTCCTTCTTCGTTGATTCCTTGAAGGGTTTGCCTGGTGTTGTGATAACTCCCTCGTTGCGTAGCTTCATTGCGAGTTCGAGATCGGCGGCTTCCTTTGTTGAGAGAAAGATCTCTTCGACAGTGGGACTGTCTTGGATCTTTTCCACGTCGGTCTCAGTGGTGTAGAAGGTAGCTTGAGGGGTCTTCCTCGGTCTCCCTCGTCGGCGCGTCTGGGGGCGTGTTTCCCCTTCCTCGTCGGGCGTTGCTATGACGATCTCTGTGAGGATGGGTTCCTTGGGCTCGGGAGCCTCTTCCGGTGCGTCGCTGACTTCCGCGAGCTCTTCGGACTTGTCCGGATCCTCGTAGTATGGCTTGACAACTGTCGAGCGAAACGTTCTGGGTCCTCGGGGGGTCTCGACGGTGCAGTTCTCGTTGTCCGTGGAGACAAGCCTGAAAGGTCCCTTCCATCCCTTATTCTCTCGCCAGACTCGGACGAGGGATTGCAACGGAATCTGTCGCAGAGACGTTATCACTGGGCCATTGCGCGCCGCGAGCGCCTCTAACGTTTGGCGCTTAGCGTGTATCTTCCTGACTTCTATCGTCGCCTTCCTGATAGCCTTAGCCCTCTGGGCGATCTCCGGGCTTGGGGCTGAGTCGTCCGAGACTCGGGGGTAAGCTCCGAAGACAAGGAGGGTCGGCACAATGCCGTCCGGGCCAGCAGTGTCGTTGACTGCCTTAATTGCCATCTGGAGGGCTAGTTCGTCGCATATGTCGGGGCATTCGGTGTTAATGATGGTGTAGGCTCGGCGAACGATGGCGTGGTATCTCTCGACCTTACCAATGCTGTGGTGCGCCTCGATGGGGACGATCTTGACTTCAATAGCCATCGATCGCGCTGACTGCCTGAATTCTACAGACGCAACGTTCTTCCCAGCATCGGTGACAATGAGGTCAGGTGGTCCCTGGTAGACGTCGATCCAGCAGAGACAGAGTGCCTCCCACGTTGTTCTTGCGGAGATATCTGTTAGGAATCGAGCAGCGTTAAAGGCGGTGGCGGCGTCGATGACATGGAGGACGGGCTTGTTGCCGTCGAGGTACATGATATCAATGATGACCTCTGCGTTGAAGTTGTATTCGTCGCGGAGAGTGAACTTGAAGCGGTTGGGGGCTTTTGCGTTCATCTGGCAATGATGACAGTATTTTGTCAGATATTCGAGAGCTTTTGTCTCAACCTCGTGACCAGCCCTTGTGAGGACGTTGTGAAGCCTCTGGACTGATGGGTGGCCAAATCGACGGTGGAGGCGGCGTAATTCAACTTCCGTGAGATGGTTCCAAGCGAGGGCTCGGTCAGGTTGCTCTAGCAGCATCCACGGGTGTCCCCATTTGCGAACAATCGGGACTCTGAGGTCGCCTTGTTGCAGGAAGTTGCCGAGGTTGTCGAACTTGATTCGTAGGCGATCCATGTCCGGTAAACACAACAGGAAAGGGGTGCTTGAGGGTACCACATGGAAGACGAGGTCCCCCAAGGGGGTATTCACTGTTGTTGTGCCTAGGGACGTGAATGGGTCCGCGTCGCCGAACCGAATGCTGGCTTCGCCGGCTCGCGACGTGTCGAGGTTGACTGACGGGTCGAATCTCTGCAGGGCTAGGTATTGAGGGTGCCCTGCTGTTGAGTGTCCTGCCGCTCCGGAGTCAGGCATTATTCCCTGGAATACTCTGTCTGAGTATCGCGAGTCGGTCGCGAATATTCGCGGCATGAGTTGGGCTGACTCGAACGGATCTTCTTTCGTTAGGAAATGAATCGTCGCCTGGTCCCTAAGGGCAGCAGTAACAACATGAGGGTCCGTCGGCTTCTTGCCGCCTGAGAAAATGGTGAAGAATTGAGCCGACGCTCCTTCGTTCTCTCCGTTGTCGGACGAAAGGTCGGATTCGGCGTAGCCGTCGTTCCTGTTGTCGTCCTCGTCACTGAGGTCTTCATAGCCCTCTTAGTTGACGAGGAACGTGTGATAGGCTCGAGCAGAGGCGTCTCGGTTGTGGTTCGTCCGGTACTTGCGGTAGGCTTCTCGTCGTTCCTCCTCGGAGTGTTTGGATGACCAACAACCCTGTTTCTGACAGACGTAGCACTTCTTATCATTGCTTCTGCGTCCGTCTCGTCTAGAAGACGAGTCCTTGTCGCGGCGCTGGTCCCGTTGGGGTCGTTGGAAGCGCTGGGCTTTGCCCTGACCGTTATAGGTCCGGTCCGTCCAATGTTGGTCTCCACTAGTGACGTATTGTCGTCGTTCTTCCTGTTGGCTGCGTATTTCGGTGCCAATAGCGTTTCTCATCTTGTGGCAAAGTCCCTCAAAAGACGATGGTGGTGCCGTGAGGCCTAGCCGGCACTCCTTGACACCATAACAGGCCCTCAGGAGGTGGTCTCGGATCACTACTTCTCCCTTGTAGTAGTGGGGGAGCACTCGTTGGATCCGTGTGAGGGTGTCGACGAGGGTGTCAAAAGCTTCCAGCTTGGTCTTGTTGGGGTTGTCTCTAATGACCTGGGCAAACGTTGTTTGGGCCCATTCAGAGATGTACGCCGATTGGAATTCCTCTGTTTCGAAGTGGCGTTTCACTCGAATTGCCAGCTCGTGAAATGACATAGAGGAGGCGTCGTTGTCGATCGTCAGGGAGAAGTAGTAGTCGATTGCCTTCCCTTTTAGCATCGTTGAGAAAGCGCCCCTATACTGGGGGATCGTGATGTCCGCTTTGTTGCAAGTGTCGCGGAAAGTTGCCATCTTACTCTCAAAGGAGTCGTATTTCGATCCGTCATACTTCATGTCCTCTGTATAAAACTTTATGAGGTCTGACAGTTGTTTGGCAGTAGGTTTAATCTCAGGGCCACGGTAGTCGGGCGTTCTCGACAATCTGGCTTCTTGGGAGTGATCCCTGGGTGTCTCTGTGGTGGGCCTGACTCTCTGTGAGTCGTGGTTGGAACGGGGTTCTTGCCTTGGCTGTTGACTTGTTATTGATCGGCCAGTCTCTGACGGCGTTGTCGCTGGTGTACTTCGTTGCCGTTCAGGTATTATGAGGGGCTCGCCGCGGAGTTCGTTATACAGTTGCGGTCGTTCCATGAGGAGATCTGTAAGCTCTGATGACGATTCGCAGAGTCTAGCGAGGTCATCGTCGGTCCAGCGGTGGAATCGTTCTTGGTTGATAATTCTCATGAGGGTAACAGCGTTCCTCTCCTGTCGTCCTTTTGGAAGGTAGATTCCGCGTCCGAGGAGGTAGTCCCGGAGGTAGGTAACAACCTTAGAGCTTGCGGCGGTGAAGGTCTTTTCCTTCCAGTCTTCGAAGTCGCTGATGAATTCGCTGCAGAGGGCGTTGCCGCACTTTCCTTTCCCCTTGTATGTTTCGACGAGGAACAGGATTACCGTGTTGGCTTCTTTCTGGGAGAATTGCCCCTCTGGGTCGAACGAAATCCACTTGCCCCATGCGGTGGGTTCGACTGCGTCTTCCCACTTGTCGTCCCATGGTCCCTTGGGCGGCGAAGCTGACCCTATGTCAACCGGGGTGCTCGTCTCCTCTCGGGATTCTCCAAGAGTCTGGTGGACGTGTTCCATGCTGCTGGTGGCGGTCTCTTGGCGCTATCGAGGAAAGCAGGTAGTCTGACGACGTCCCGTGTACGTTCGTTAGACCCTTTACGGCTGTTTGTCTTGGTTGAACGCGAGGTCGTCCGTGTGGGTCTGACCGCGAGGGTTCCCTTGCCCGTAGCCTCGAGGGTTAGATAGGACCTTCACGGTGTCCCTGCTCGTTGGGAAGGGAAGCTTGCTCGAGAAGTCGCCGGCGGTGGGATTTGTTGACAGTGAAACGCTGCTTGGGGCAGCAGGCGATCTCTGCGTCGCAGGGTTCCTCGTATAACACGAGTCGTTGGGGGTCCCGGCAGTTGTTCTCGGCAAGCTAGTAGAGGGTTCGGAAGGTCTTGTCCGGCAGTTTGCAGGTAGCGGAGTTGTCGAGCTGACTGTTGTGGGTGGTTGACGTCGGTTGTGGGGAAAACCACGTCGGGGATGGTTGCCTCTGGTGGCGTTGTCGTCGTTCTTGGTGTATTCAGCGGAGAGTAGTCTCAAAACGCTGGGGATGAGGGCGGTGGGTGTGTGGTTCTTGTCGATCTCACCGCGGTGGGAGAGTGGGCTTGTCTGCGAGACTCGGGTCCCGCTTCGGTGGTTGGCTTAGCGGATCAAGAGCGGGAGTCTCTCACCGAGGTATCGTGAGATTCCTCAGCTTCCTGCCGCTTAGGCTGGTCGGCTAGTCGTTGCGTTGCTGACGCGGACTCTTCTTTCGACACTGACGGGCCTCTCGACAGGAAAGTGACGTTGGAATGTCCTCGGATTGATTTCTTCCACACTGAGGGGCCTCTCGGCAGCAAAGTGAGGTCGTCGTCGCTCCCTTAGCTCAAACGATGTCCTCAGGACGGAGCCGATCATGAGATTTCTCGGTCTCGAGTAGTCGTTTGACTCATCTGTTGACGTCCTTGCTGATCTGCGGTATTCGTACGGTGACGAATATGGAAACCACTGATCAGTGTTGGTTTATTCGTCACAGGAGTAATAAGTGCCGTACGGAGAATAGCCAAAAGAGGCCAAATAATGGGCTCAATTCGTGATGTGTTCGTTGCTTCTTCCTAGAATAACTCGTGGGCGCGAGGGAACGGTCAATTGACCGTTCAGATCCCTCGCCTCTGATTGGCCAACGGACGCCTAGGCGCTAGTCCGCGTTTGGCCTAGTGCCAATGCGATTAATCGCATTCTGCGTGAAGTGGCTTGATTCTTCTAAGTTACGGAGTGTTGGCTGTGCTGACTCGAAAGGGGCAAGGGGCAAAGGATGACCCCTTACGTAAGGCAGAGCACGGTGCCCGAGACCGGAGGGCCGGGCTCCGTAGGTCCGTCTTCCACATTCCGACACCAATGTTTCTCGACGCCTCTCGAATCTGTTCGGCTACTGCTTGCCGGTCGTCGAGTTTGTCACTCCATATCCCTGACGCATCAATGATCGGGATCTTCTCCAAGGTGGTCGGCGTGTTTGAGTCGAAGCTGAAGACGGTGCCGTTCTGCAACGTAACAGTTCTCCTTTCTGATGACTCGGCCACGGTGGTGGTTTCAGACATTTTGGTCAAGATGCGGGATTGGCAATTCTGAACTTTTTCTGAAGTTTTCAGTTGATTCATTAGCAATCGTCAGGCCATTTGTTTTCGCTGTTGGCTTTATATAGTCCGAGAAACCAGCAAGCAAGCCCTAAGACAGAAGCCGTTTGATAGTGTCGCATACTGCTGCCGAGGTAAAACGGCTCAATTCTAGGTCAACCTCAGACGTAGTTGGCGGCTTCAACATTGCATCCATCTTATCTTATAGATAGATGGCTATCGCGGGGGATAAGACTGGTAAACTGCAAAACTGATCAACTGGATAATGCTGTTGATCTTGATTGGGCGACTCTTCACCTTGCCAGGATCAGAAACCTACTCAATCTGAGATCAACAACTCTGCTATCTCGACAGTTTCCCATGACTTTTGCACGAGAACCGAAAAGACGAAACGGTTATGAATACCCATCTTCAGAATGCCTTATCAGGACCGTTTGATAAGTGTGGTATCGGCACATCGCCATATCGACTCTGTTGTTATAAAACTGGTCTTTCGGGGTACATCTTCATGCATGGGCCGCGCTCTCCTACTTGCGCTGTGATTTGCGTCCTTTTTCGTTAATTTTACAGAGGTTGACTGAACAGCACGCCGAATAATCATGACAAAAACAAGACTCTTCAGCCAGCTGCTGCGGCGGATCGAGGTCACTCGGGATACCGACACGGATGTTGACATATACGTCAACAAGGACACACGACCATTGCCTCCCGCCCGTCGAGCGTACGGCCCTTAGGAGTTTGTGGGCCTGTGGATGGTCACAGGGTCCTTCAACGTCGGAGGCTGGACAACAGGTTCTTCTCTGATATCGCTAGGCCTCAATGTCTGGGTGAGTGATGCCACCCTCCGTCTTACCGTCTTTGCCGCCAAGAAGCAAACAGCAATCTATGATTGCCATCATCATTGCCCACAACTTTGTCGGGTTTGTCTGCATAGCTGGCGGCCACCCCGGCGCAAAGTGGCACATCGGCTTCCCCCTTTGGATGAAGCAGAACTGGGGTATTTGGGGCTATCTCTTCCCTATGGTATGGCGTCGTCCGCAATTTCAGCGCTAGCCGGTCTGGCATCTTTGCTAACGAGGGCGAAGTCAATACGGGTATTCCTGTCCTTTGTATGGACAGCCACGAACACGTGGTACGGAAGCCAATGTCTTAAGGTTCTCTTGACATGCATCTGGCCGACCTTCCTCAACCTGGACGCCGAGCTCGCGGACGGCGCGATGAGGGCGTACGACCTGGTGGCCTTCACCCTCTACTTCCTCCTCTGTCTGCCCCTGATATGGTTCAGCCCCAAGAACTACCGCAAGCCGTTCCTCATCGCCTCGACGATTGTGGCCACGACAATGTTCGTGCTGCTCATTTGGTCCGTCGTGCGGGCCCAGGGCGGAGGGGCTCTTCTGCAGGACGTGAGCGCGGTGTCGGGGGTCAAGCCGGCGAGGGGCGGAGATCTCGGATGGGCCTTCGTCGCCGCCGTCACGGCCAACATTGGCGGCATAGCCACGCACATGTGGTCCCAGCCCGATTACACGCGCTACGCCCGGAAGCCGGGGAACCAGGTCCTGGCGCAGCTGATCATGGTACCCCTCGGCACCATCATCGTGGCCTGCGCCGGCATCATCTGCACGTCCTGCGCCGCCACGATGTACCCCGAAGAGGGCAAGCTCCTGTGGCAGCCGTACGCGTTGCTCGACGCGGTGCGGAGGCACGAGGGCAACCCCGGCGCCAGGGCGGGCGTCGCGCTGGCCAGCGTCGCCTTCGTGCTGTCGCAGTTCGGCATGGTCGTCGCCTCCAACTGCGTCGTCGCCGGAATCGACCTGGTGGCCCTGCTGCCCCGCTGGTTCACCGTCCGGCGCGGGGGTTACTTCACCGTCGCCTTCGTGTTCGTCATGCAGCCTTGGTCGCTGCTCAACAGCGCGAGCAGCTTCCTGACCGTCGTCGGCAGCTTCAACGTCTTCCTCGGCCCGCTGATGGGCATCATGTTCGCCGACTACTTCGTCGTCCGCGGGAGGACCATGAAGCTGACTGACCTGTACGGGGACTCGCCGAGGAGCATCTACTGGTACGCCCGGGGCTGGAACTGGCGCGCCGCGGCCGCCTGGCCGCTGTTCGCGTGGCTATTCGTACCGGGCCTGGTCCAGCGAGCCGTGGCACCGGGCGAGAGCTGGGCAGGTTGGACGAGGCTTTATCAGCCGTCGTGGTTCGTCGGCTGCCTCGCGTCCGGCGCGATATACCTGGCGCCCGACTATTTCTGGCCCATGCCTGACAGGCGGGCTGTGGACGACGCGGACTACTTCGGGACCTTTGGAGACGCGCCCGTCCTGCGCGGGATGGCGATGACTGATCCGGAGAGAAGCTCCGTGGCCGGTTCGATTTCGATGGCTGTGGCTGTGGCTGTGAGCGCGGCCGCCGACGAAAAGAGGAATAAGCAGCCAGGGGCTTCTGGCGAGAACGTGAAGGCCCTCGACGCCATCTGACGTTAGTGTCATCTAGTGTTACTTTTCTCGTGTCTATTACCATTTCCATCGGGAACGCACCGAGAGACAGCTCAACAACGTGTTCATAATCCTCAAGCCACGCTCGCACGGGGGCTAAAGGAAAGACAGACGAATGTCTCAGATCGTCATAGACGGCTTTGCGTCAACGAATCTCGTTTGACCGTCCCCATTTCTTCTCTCATTCTGCTTTCGTGTTTCTGTCTGTTGTCTCTGTGGAATTTGACCGCGAAAATACCTAGCCGCATGCACACTTTCCAGCTCGCTCCCTCCACATGCCGTGTTGCTCCCAATCAGTTCGCTTCATCTCAAGCCATGCCGTTTGCATAGAGGCATACCAAACTTAAAGAGGAACACGCTTTCGGCCCAAAGCTACTGACTCGGGCCGCCGATTGGGTCAAGCTTTTTGGGCCGGTCATCCCTCGGCCCTCTTCGGAAGCAGCCATCGAAAGCGTGGGACGGGTGAGGTGGGCTGATTTATACACTAGATGAAGGTGGTGGAGAGAAGCACAAGCACAGAGAGACGATGAGAGAGGCCCAGAACAGGATTAAGTTATCGTAGCCAGCTAGCAGAGCTTACCGTGACGATAGGGAACTCTGATGAAGACGGCGGCGTGCACTGTTACAACTTACTCCAATGGTGAAGCTCCCACCGGCCCCATATTCCGAAGTGTCAGTCAAGCTTTTGCTAACATAGAGTGTCTCGGTTCCATGGCACATCCCTCCCTCTGCCGGTACAGAGTCGCATTTCAGTTTGTGATACCCTTGTCATTCCACGCTCAAACCTCCGTTCGCGACTCAGGCCCTGTGCTGATCTCTGCATGCTACCGCAAGTGCCGATGTGCGCGGACGACCCGTCACGATCACCCCTCTTTTAGAAAAAAAACTGTGTGTTTCTTCTCCCAACTTGAGGTTTTTGCTAGTGTAGAGTTTCGCCGGATTCCTATCCCCGATCCCCCGCATCCCGTGTGTTTGGTTCTTGATGTGCTGGATCGCCCATACATTTTGCTCGTAGAATACCACTTTACTTTCCCAAATTGCCTCGTCTGGGAAAGCTCTTCCGGGGGCGTCTCTGGCTGGATCTTGCTTCCTTGAGACACTGGACGGCGCGATTTCCTGCTCACCCGTCAACGGCCTTTTGCTTTTTGAAACTTATTGCCCGCTTCCTGCCCGCACTGCCGTCATGCTGTCGCGGACGGAAGTGGAAGTGGAAGTGGACCCAGTAACGACCGTCGAGAGTGTGTCGCCGCCGCCGCCCCCCTCCCGGCCGTCGAGGGCATGGTAGATGTCGATATCGACCCTGAGCGCCCCCGCCGCGTCCTTGCGGTCGCCATCCTCTTCCTCTGCCTGACCCCGGTCGCCGTCGCCCTGCGGCTCTACTCCAAGGTCTTCGTGACCCGTGCTGTGACGGCCGACGACAAGATACTGTGTCTGCTCCAGGTCGTATTCACGACGTTCCTGGTTACCGAGATCCTGGGCGTGGTCCATGGTACGGGCCGTGATGCGACAGAGCTATCGCCCGAAGATCGACGGGAGGCTCTCAAGGTATGTCATCGATTTTATTGTCTAATTACCCTCTCAATCCTTTCCCGTCTTTTCTTTCTGCGCGTCCGCATCAATCCCTCCCGAGTCCCGCCCAAGCCACGGGGCGGGCGGCTGAGCCCATCAATCCCCCTTGACGCCCGCCCACAGTACCTAAGGAAGAAAAGATGGCGCCTAATAATTAATAAGTTTTTCCTTTATCTCTCCTGCAGTTCTTCTTTGCCGGCGAGCTACTCTACGTCGTGACCACGATCCTCCTCAAGGTCTGCGTCGGCGTCCTCCTGCTCCGCATCGCCATCGTCCCGACGCACATCTGGCTCCTCCGCCTCCTCCTCCTCTCGACCCTCGTCTTCGGCGTTATGTACCTGTTCCTCGTCGGGTTCCAGTGCAAGCCGGTTTACATCTTCTGGGACCAGGGCCCGCGCACGCCGGGCCACTGCTTCAGCCGGGACATCGTGCTCGGCACCACCTTCACGGCTACCACGCTCAACTGCATCGCCGACTGGGCCTTCGGCATCCTGCCGCTGTTCATCGTCTGGTCGCTCGGCCTGCGCACCAAGACGAAGATTCTCGTCGTGATCTTGTTGGGCTTCGCGTCCATGTGAGTCTCCCTCTCGTCAATCCCAATGATCTCGCGCGCTACCACGAAGCGTTGAGGGGTTCCATCCCTTCCGGCCCAACATCAACAGTAGCTGACGCGAATGGACACATGCAGCGCGAGTATTGCTACGATCATCCGAGCGGTTACAGTACCCTCTGTCCTTAGCAGGGATAACTTTCTACGTACGTCGTTTGACCCTGGTTGGTTCCAATCATCACATCACGAGAGAGACAAGTGCTAATCTTTGCATCCCTTGCAGGCGACACGGCAAACTTTGCCCTCTGGAGCACGGTCGAGCCCGGCATAGGCATCACAGCCGCCTGCGCCCCGAGCCTGACACCATTGGTGAGGAAACTTCGGGGAAAGCTGAAGCGAGAAGGGAGTAGCGACAGGGGCATCTGGAGGACGCGACCGCTGCCGACCATATCCTTCTCGGGCGCCACCATCAGCATGTCGAAGAAGTACGCTAAGGCCTCGCTGTCGCGCAGCGACCCGCCGTCGTCGATGGAGATGCCGCGGCTGCGGTTCGACGACTTCACGTACGAGTCGCGCGTCTCGGGGCCGCAGTCGTTACGAAGCGGCCGGCGGCCCGGCCCGCCCAGGTCACGGGCGTCCTGGGCGTTCCCGCTGCGCGCGGGGATGGGGTCGTCAGCGGCCTCGGCGGCGGGCTCGGAGGTGTCCCACCAGTCGACGCCGTCGCAGTCGTCTGCCGTGTCGGCCGGCGGGTCGCCGCTGCTGGAGCCGCCGGCCGAGGGCATCATGAAGACGATGGAGTTTGAGCTGTCGTACGAGGCGCGGACGTGGACGGGGAGGGAGGCCAAGACGCTGCTGGATGACCGGTTGCTGAGGCCGTGCGTGCTCGCTGAGATGAGGAGGTTGACGAGCGGGGAGGCGCCGTTGCTGCACGTGTCCGATGGGGGCTTCTCGCCCCTGTCTGCGGAGTTTGACCTCGAGTCAGGCTTCCCGCTGACGACTTTCAGACACTCGGCGCCCCCGGAAGCGAGTTGGAGATGGGCCGAAGATAACGGGGAAGAGGAGGACGCGGGCCTTTCATGTCCGGCGCCGGTGGTGCTGGATGCAAGAGATAGCAACGGGCAACTTGGGGATTCATAAAGGGGGCCGGACGAGTTACGCAGCTAATGGGATACACGTGGGCTTGGGTTCATGGATTACGAACACGACTTGACGACATTGAATATACGCACTTAATCCTATCTATCCGGAATAGACCCGCGGCCTCTACGTCTTCAACTCTACACGCTTGAAATACCTGATGATGCTCTTTTAGCGATAATGCGGCAGCCGGCCGCTGGATACGTGGACATCGGGGTCTGAACCTGACATATACTGACAAGTTTTCACTCCCTGCAGCCAGAATCCAGACGACGTTGAGTCCTTCGACTTCTCAGTTATCATCGAACGGGAAGCTCAGCCCAGACCAGCAAGCAAACCCCACGTCAACGTGATCGAGTGTGAATTGAGCTGCCCCCATTGCACCGCCAACTGGAAATTTTAGTCTGGCTGAAGTTTGCCAAGGACAGGCCGGGTCCCCGAATCAAAAACGAAGAGATTCAGTCTCAACAGCACTGCTCCTTGAATCCGCAAAATCAAAAGCCTTCGCGAGGGGAGAGCTTCAGCATGTCGACTGGTATGAACACCTGCACAACACTGGGCGAGGCAACCAGACCTCCCTCACTCTGGAGTACGTACGTATGGAGTCAAGAAAGAATACTTACGTTTGGTGACTGCACAGGCAAAAAGCAAGTCGCACAATATGACACAAGAAGGAATGATGAGAAAAAATAGAAACCCAGCTGGACTGGCTGTTCAATCGCTGACGGGAATTGAGCCCGACGTGGGGGTCGAACCCACAACCTTGAGATTAAGAGTCTCACGCTCTACCGATTGAGCTAGCCGGGCGATTGGAAACGCCCAGCTGGATCGTTGACGAGAACAGGCTCGGAGGCGACTATGTTGCGTGTTCGTGCGCTCGCGTGTGTGTGTGTGTGTGTGTGTGTGTGTGTGGATTTGTGCGGGTTTCTGAAGAGATTTTTTTTCATGCGGCCCCGCAACTCCGGAGGTCCGTGATGGACCCGGTGCGGTGGGTACTCCAGGTACCCATGGCAAAGCGGCTCAACAACGGGCTGACATAAAATGAAACTCTCTTACTGATGACGGTAATTAAAGCATGTCTCAATATTGGAGGTTTCAGTTCCTTAAAGAAATCTAAGAGAAGCAAGTTGTTGCTGCTAACTCTACGTGGTGTGGCTTGGACATCATTCCCACCATTGTTGAAAGCTTCACGATGCGCCCCAAAGTGGAGTCCTAAGAGTCTACCCGACAATCTGACCGAAGCTCAAGACTTTGGATCACTCAAACCTTTCAGTGTCGTAATGAAGGGAAAACCGACAATGTTAAACATCGATGATTAGTTATCAATCGACTGTTAGTTGGATTTATGATTATGCACATGCAGCGCAAGCTGTGCATTGTCATTGACGCTCGTCTTCGGCCACGAGGTTAGACTCGATCACTACCGCAACTCTGTTCTTCCCTGTCATGTTTTCAAAAGTTCAGACCATAGGCAGCCTGAAAGCTCACGCACTTAAGTTCCGTGGGTTGTAGGCAGTTAAAGACATCTGTGGTCACATCTTGCTGCACGGCACGTAGAACCCTGTTTTCAAGTGGCTGATGGTTCTCATTTGGCACCCTGGACCAGTGACAATAACAACCACGACGAGTAACTCTAGAGCATCTATCTTGCTTCAAATTACATCCTGGGCTCATTCCCGAAGCATATTCATATTCAAGAGTGAGGTGGTAGGTACATACTTTCAACGTGGAACTATCAATGCAAGATACCGCGGTCTCACATGGTCACGTGTGCAAACACTCTTCAACATTTTTGTACTCGTCAAATACAAAACCAAACTCCAAGAGAATGCTAATCGCTTGTTCTCCATCGTCTTTATCGCTGCAGAAAAGGCCCGTAAATCAGGAGTTCCGGCCCGCCAAACCTAAAGTCCAGCGCATAGCCACATCGTTTCCCCAGAGCTCACGAGTCAGCATCACTCGTTGGGCGCGCGGGCAGGATGGAGAAGCCCGAGCCATGGATTCAACCTCCGCCCATGGAAGGAGACAAGTCCACTCGCCGATCTTCCCCGTGGGACCCTCCAAGGTGATTGAGAGGCCGGTCGACACCCCCCGCTCGCCCGCAGAAACCCTCCGCAAGTTAGGCCACGGCCCACGGGTTCCACGGGTTCATGAATCCGGGGGTGGGAGACGTCCTCAGCCCGAGGTACCATCCGGCTCGAGACATGGGAATAACGTGGCAGAGCAGTGGGTTTCTCACCGTCCCCAGACGAACCAAGCCAAGCCCCCTTTCTTTCTCCAACGGGTTCCCGTGGATGGACGTCGTCATTGGCCCACCACCATGTCAGAAAGTCTGCATGAACGGGGAAGCGCGCGGGAGAGAGATCCTTTCCCACCCCAATCGAATCAACATCGACACCACATCCTGGGGTATTAACCCGAAGTTCAAGCGCACTCACCTGGTCCATGTACGTCTGTCGACGTCAAGTGCGTTGCATCCCGCCAAGAACGAT
This sequence comes from Colletotrichum sojae, assembly GCA_014235955.1. Lineage (NCBI taxonomy): Eukaryota > Fungi > Ascomycota > Sordariomycetes > Glomerellales > Glomerellaceae > Colletotrichum > Colletotrichum sojae. The sequence goes on along the minus strand of WIGN01000276.1, from coordinate 24,241 downwards.
GCGGAGATACGCAGCGGCATTGCTCCTTGATCTCATAGACGCCGGCCGTCTTAAAGAACCCGGTGCTCTCCCGCCGGACCTCGAGCTGATCAACCCGCAAAGCCTCACCTTCTCTCGAAACACGTCCCAACACCAACGAACCACCCCCCTCTCCATAAGATGGGCCGTCAAAGCTCCTCAAACGCAAAAGCCGTCGGCGCAGAGCTGGCCGCCGTCCTCCCGGACGCCGGGCCGTGGTACAAGCAGCCGCACGTCCTCCGCCTGAACCTCTGCATCATCTCGCTGATGATGTGCGCCTCGGCCAACGGCTACGACGGCTCCATGATGAACGGCCTCCTCGCCCTTCCGCAGTGGCACGCCTTCATGCGCCAGCCCGCTGGCGCCTGGCTCGGGTTTATCAACGCGGCCTACTCCCTCGGCAACGTCGTCGTCTACCCGGCGTCCGCGTGGGTGTGCAACCGGTACGGCCGCAAGACTGGTATTTATATCTCGTGGGTCTGTCTCGCTGCGGGGAGCGCGCTACAGACGGCGGCGCCTAACGATGCTGCTTTTGTTGTTGCGAGGTTTATCATCGGTTGTGCTTCTGGGTTCTTCCTGTCGGCGCCATTGCTGATTACGGAGAACGCGTATCCTACGCATCGCGGCGTTGTGTCTGCCTTGTACAACTGTGGGTCCACTCCCTCCGCGGTCAGATTCTCATCAAATATCTCCAGCTAACACAACCCTCCAGGCATGTGGTGTAAGAACCCAACTACCAAAATCACACCCCCCCGAGCACTAACACAACGAAAACAGACGCCGGCGCCGTGGTCGCGGCCTGGGTGACCTACGCAACCCGCCACCTCGACTCCTGGTCCTGGCGCATGCCCTCCATCCTCCAGCTCGCCCTCCCCGTGCTCTCCGCCCTCGGTCTCCTCCTCATCGGCGAGTCCCCGCGCTGGCTCGTGTCCATCGACCGCGTCGACGAGGCCCGCGCCGTCATCGCCGCCGCCCACGCCGGCGGCGACCTGCGCTCCCCGCTCGTAAACTTTGAGATGACCGAGATCGAGGAGACGATCCGCGCCGAGCGCGAGGCGCACTCCTCCACGACGTGGGCGGACCTGTGGAGCACGCCGGGGAACAGGCACCGCCTTTTTATATCAGTCACTCTTGGCGTGTTTGCGCAGTGGTGTGGCGTCGGTACGTTTGCCGCCGTTCCTCAAGTTGTGAGTGTTAGTTTGCTTACATCTAACCGCAGGCGTCGTCTCGTATTACCTGGCAATGGTCCTCTCCTCCGTCGGCATCAAGTCCGTGGACGACCAGACCCTCATCTCGGCCTGCATCCAGATCTGGAACCTCATCTGCGCGACCAGCGCAGCGGTCATGGTCGACAAGCTCGGAAGACGCACCCTCTTCCTGGCGTCTGTAAGTGCCCCCTTGCCCCCCTCTGTCTCCTTTCCGTAACACCCTCCTTCTAACCATCAAACAGGGCACGATAATGCTAGCCTCCTTCTCCATCGTAACAGGCCTCTCCGCATCCTTCGCCTCGACCGCCAACCCTCCCACGGGGACCGCAGTAATCCCCTTCCTCTTCATCTTCTACCTCGGCTACGACATCGCCCTGACCCCGCTGATGGTCTCCTACCCGGTCGAGATATGGCCCTACCGCCTGCGCGCCAAGGGCCTGACCGCCGCGCTGGTCGTGAGCCTCATCTGCGTCTTCTTCAACACCTTCGTCAACCCCATCGCGCTGGAGAGCATCCAATGGAAGTATTACCTCGTTTTTCTTGCTGTGCTGGTCGTCATGCTGGTTAGTGTCTGGTTCGGGTACCCCGAGACCCGGGGGCGAACTTTAGAGAATGTTGCGTTTTTGTTTGATGGGGATGGGGCTGAGGTTGGGCCTGCTACTGCGGAGGGGGCGCTTAAGCAGGCCGAGGCGCTAGATGGGGAGGCTGCGCACGTGGAGGTCGCGGAGAAGCGGTAGGTATTGAGTTCGAGGTCTGGGGATTGTTGTGGATACTGCGCGTGGTTTGCGGGTTAGATTCAATGACAAGATATTCACTTGGATGCCTGTTTTTCCAAGTTCGACGTAATAGATGCATTGCTCATCTCGATCCGTAGCTGGTTGTGTATATTGACGCCGGGTACGTCCGCCGGATACGTCCAAAGTGCAACAGTGCTTGGCGCCGGCATGTCCCCACTTTATCCGGGGCATCTCGGCGCTCGGCTGGATTTGTCGGTGGGCTCTGGACGATGCAGTCATTCTGACCCGATTGTTTACCATGACAGCAGCACCTTGGAAAATCGCTGGGCTCCATCGCATTTTTCAAACCTTCAGGCATCAGGCCACTGCGACTTGTCGGTCCTAATATCGAGAAGGACTGCTCCGTCACCCCCTGGCATATCCACCCCCGCATCACCTCAGTGCTGTTCTCCGATATCCCACGCATTTGCAATGCCCGATACTCCGCGGACCAGCATGTCCAGTCCGACACTCCGGACAGTCTGCACAACACCTCTCTATCTTGGCGTCACTTGATGAATGGTCACGCGTCTCTTCACAGAACTCTGGCTAGTTACCTAGTCTTGGCAAAGATATTCAACAAGGCCAGGGAAACAATTTACCCAGAGATTTCCATTCGTTAAAGAGCTAACAACATCTTGTCCAACGTCATATTCAAAATTCAAAAACAATATGTATGCCAGTGATTGCATGCAACCAAACGGTACCATACGCTCGCCAGCTACAAATCATCATCCGAGTCCACGTCCGAGTACAGTTCCGAGCCCGAGTCCAAATCCATCCCGCCATCCCCGTCATCCGCAACCGCGTCCTCGGCACCCGCCTCAACAGGCCTAAAAATCTCCAAAACGTCAGTATTCCCACACGCAGCAGCGACGTCCAGCGCCGTCTTGCGGTGGTTGTCCTCCGCCATGGGATCCAGGCCCCGGGCCATCAACCCCTTGAACCGCTCGCAGCCCCCCTTGGCCGCGACGTGCAGCAAGCCCATCCCCTCGTAGTTCCGCAGCGCAAAGTCCGCCCCGGCCTCCTCAAAGATCGCCAGAGCGGCGTCCTCGTCCCAGAGCTTCCTGTCCTCGTCGTGAAACCAGAGCACCTCCTGCCTGCTGCTCTGCAGGACGGGGAAGTCCTGAAAGTACTTGAACAGGGGCGACTCGCCGAGGTGGTCGCGCGCGTTGACGTCGCAGCCGCGAGCGATCAGCTCCTGAAAGAGCGATTGCAGGGCTTTGTACCGGAACCTGCGAGCTAGAATGTGAAGGACCGTGGTACCTTCGTTGTCAGCCACCAACGGATCGGCGCCCGCTTTGAGGAGCATTTCTGCCTCTGTCGTTGTCTTCTTGTCTTCGGCCGCGCGATTGACTGCCAATTGCAATGGCGTCTTTCCATCCTTGTCCCTCTGGTTGATTGTCCCCGGGTGGTTGACAACCATATATTCCAATGACTTTAGTATAGGGGCAGGGCGGCCCGTCTCTAGAAACTTGCGCTCCCTGAGCATGTGATGCAGTGCGTTACTGCCATCCAAATCGCGTACTTTGGGATCGGCGCCGAGTTGAATCAAGTGCTCGAAGAGACTTCTCCCGGTTGGCATGTCTGACTGCCACGCGGTCTCGACCAAAGAGCCAAAGGGTTGATCGGGACCTTGGCGAGAATAGCAGGCCGCCAGCAGCGGCGTTCGTCCCCTCGCATCGGGGAAGTCCCAGTCCAAATCACGCGCCGTCAAGATCGGATCCACGATATGCCCATCTTTTATGAGCTGATGCAAAACGACGCATTCCTCATGCTTCTCCGACTCAGCTGTCAAGTCAGGCTTCTTGGACTCGTCCTTGGCTTCTTCGTCAAAAGACCCCGACGGAAAGCCGGAGAGTTGATTGTTTAGCAGCACCTCGTCGGAAGCCTGGTGAGAGCACTCCCTCGTCGTACATCGCGTGAACTTTGCCAGAGGATCGGCTCCATGAGTAAGGAGGATTTTGATCATCTTGCAGACGGCCAGCTTGTGCTCCCTGGACATGACCGCATTTTCGGGCCTCTTCAACATGGTGACGGAGTGATGGAGCGGGTACATTTCGCCGTTAGCAACGTCCGTCCTGCTCCAGCGATGTGTGAAACAACGACTGTTGTCGTCGGCCGAGTTCTTCTCGTATCGCAAGTTAGGACTTACGCCAGCACTCAAGAGTGCCTCAAGTCCATCCGCTTGGCACTCGTCGATTGCGGCAAACACAGCATCTGCCTTGACTTCAGCACCTTTCTCAATCAGAAACCTGACCATGCTAGCATCAATTGCGGCATAAGCAAGGCAGGTCTTCCCACTGCCATCTGCGGCATTGACGTCGGCGCCGGCCAGGATGAGCAGACGAGCAGCGTCAAGGTGGTACGGCCCAGCACAGCCGTTTCTCCCCGAGTCCAAGGCAAGGTGGAGAGGCGTCTGGCCTTTTCCGTTTCTCAAATCGAGATTTGCCCCTCGGCTGATGAGAAACGGCAGAGCCTGGCCGACATTCCACCAATAATATCCTCTCGCGACGTAGTGCAGAGCGCTCTCTTCAGGTGTCCCCTTGAAGTGTAGCTCGTCGACATCCACGCCGAACTTATCGACGAGTAAGCTGACGGCCTCAAATACGGGGAGTTCTTGTTCGACAGCCATTGCCAGGAAAGGCTGCTTCGAGGTTCGCCACCCGTTTCCTGCCTGCTTTTCGTCCCGTTTAGGGTTATAGCTAAGCCCGGGCCGCGTCTCATCACACGCTGCATGACAGATGCCTTTCTCATGCTGTCTCTCTGCCTCAAGCCAGCCGATTTTGTCGACCAGGGAAGCGAACCCGCCCTTTATGAGCATACCAAGGTTGCTATCGCTCCCATGGTAGGAATGCCCTACAAGAAAGTTGGTACCCAAATGGAAAAGCACCTCGATGGCTTCGTAGTCGCGCCTCATCATTCTAGACACGAACAGGAACTGGTTGGGGTCTCCAGGCGTCAGGTGCTGAAACTCTCCCAAGGCCCGAGTGATGGCGTCTTGACGGTACTTGACGAATGGCTCATCAAACGAGACACTGCGGTACTCGTGTTCCGTCGGCTTTGAATTTCCCGGACCCCTGAGGCCTCTTCTTTCACGAGCTCTGGTGAGGCATTTGAGAGTGTAGTCCCGGCAGCCCAAGTCGGTCTTCGTCATGCTCACATCTTGCGTGTCGTAGCGAAGCGGGCCAAAGGGACTTCGGTCGGATAAGTCGGCACCGTGATCGAGCAGCATCTCGATGATTTCGGCAAGCCTCGTAGTGTCCCTGAAGGGGTGCAAGAGAAGTGTGCCCTGGTATCCGCTCCCGTCTGAGGGGCGCGAATCATCCTCGTGGACAAGGCCGCCAGCATCTCTGTTCTCGGGATCTCGGCTTCTGGGCGTGTTCCAGAGGTCTTGCTCCAGCTCAAACGAGTCTATGGCCTCGCGAAGGTCTCCGATATGAACATCGGCACCAGCTTTCAGTAGCATGTGAACAACTTCCGGCCGCCCTGATTCGCAGGCGTACCAGAGAGGCGTGCGGCCGAGGCTGTCTTGGACATTGACTCCGTGCACCGGCTCGTTGTGCTCGTCGGTCAGCCAAGCTCCCGGAGGGCCAGGGTCTTTCCGAGTACCACTCAAAGTGAAGAGGGCGTCGAGCAACACTCCGACAACGTTGCTCTGTTTGGCCTTGGCAGCAAGATGAAGCGGTGTTAGATCCTGTCGAGTCGGTAGACGAGGGTTGGCGCCTGCCTCCAAGAGTCTCTTGGTGATGTACTCCGAAGTAGTGACAGCCAAGTGAAGAGGCGTGATTCCGTCCTGGTCAGCGGCGTTGACATTTCCCACCTTTGGAATGATGTAACCTATCATCGTGGTACTTGCGGCCATCCATTTCCCGCGATGAGCGACGCACGCCAAATTGTGGAGGGGGGTTCTGCCCCGGTGGTTTGCCTGGTCGAGGCTCAACCCCAGTTCCAAGAGCTGGTCCCATACGAGAAGGAATTCATTGACGGCAAACCTTGTGTTGCTGTGTAACGAAAGCTCTTGCAGAAGTGTATTACCTTGGTGGTCAGTGGCCTGTGGATCCAGACCTAGGTCAAGGAGAAAGTCCAGTCGAGAAGGGAGGCCATCGGTGAATTTTCTCCGCGTCTCTGGGATGCCTTCGTGGTTCCGAACGGCTTCATGGAGCAAGGTCCGGCCCTTGAAGTCGCGAACGTCTTTAGAAGCACCTTGATTCAAGAGTGCCTTGATGTCCTTGTGCGGGTCGTTCCTACCGGCGACACGGACTTTGACGGTCCGGAAGAGAATGGTGGCGCCATCTCTATCTCTTGCATTGATGCCAGCGCCGGCTTTGATCAGGCGACCCATCATTTCAGCCATTCTCTCGTTGTTCAAGTCCATAATATCCAATGGCGTTTGGCCGGCCTTGTTCGTAAGATTCGGGTCAGAGCCAGCCCTGAGAAGCGCGTCGACGATGTCCGAAGTCGAGCCATAAGAGCTGAGAGCTATGTGCAGGGCTCCGTTTCCATCTTTGTCGACGATATTGCAGTCTGGGCCATATTCGAGGAGTTTGATGGCCGAGGTCGGATAGTGACCGTTGAGAAGGTACAAAAGTGGCGTTTTCCCCGTGGAACGGGCCACGCTGTTGACATCTGCCTTGCCATTTTCGACGAGAAGAGCCATACAATCAAAGCGCATGACTTCATGGAGGGGCGTGCGGCCGTCGTCCCTGCCAAGATTCGGGTCGACTCCTCTGTCCAGAAGCAGCCGCATCCACACCGGGTCGTTGAAGGCCGAATGCAACAGGGTCCTGCCATCGTGAGTCTTTTGGTGGACGTCTGCTCCGTTTTCGATGAACAGGTCAAGCACCTCTCTCAATACCACGGGGTCTCCTCTCATACCCTTATCCATATCTGAACTAGAGCATGCCACAAATAGGGCGGTGAGCCCGTCGTTCAGACTCGTCTTCAGGCCGCATCGGGCCCCGATCCCGCCGAACTCTTCATCAGGATGACATAGGATAGATGGATCGGCTCCTCGTTTCAGGAGCGTCAAAACCGTTTGAATGCTACCGTTTGTAGCAGCACGGAAAAGTGGCGTGCCGCCACGAACCTTGAGATTGACATCGACCCCAGGCCGTGCCAAGATGCGAGAGACGATCTTGAAACGTCCTCTCCCAGCTGCCCAAGCCAAGGCACGGTGCAAAGTCTCGGAGTCTTTCAGATACGGCAGGAAAGCCTCAAATGATTCCAGGTGTCCATTATGGCATGCATACTACAGTGGTTAATTGTCAGCTGAAACGGGTTGCTGTGGAAACAAGAGATTCGCGCAGTCAGAAGGAGCTCGACTCACCATGAGAGGCGTGTGTCCCACACTGCGAGCCGCATTTCCACATCGCCTGCCGGGATTTTCGCGAGTCTTCTCTGTCAGCGGATCCACACCCGCTGTAAGAAGAAGCTTGACGATATCAGCATGGTTGTTACCCGCTGCCTTGTGAAGCGGCTTCAGGCCAGCCCTCTTCTCATCTTGATCCGGGTTCGCGCCGTTAGCAATCAGAACTCTGGCTACGTCTACCTTGCCAAACTGGGAAGCAAGGAAGAGCGGCGTTAAACCATTGGAGTCAACAGCATCGACATTAACGCCACCGGTAGCGATCAAATGTTTTGCCCACTCACTCAGACCGCAGGTAGCGCACACGTGCAGGGCCGTCTTTCTTGAGTTCCCATTCATTCCACTTAGACTGCAAATCTGGGCCCAGAGATGATCGTCGCTATTGACGTACAGATCGAGCTCTCTGTTGACTTCCGTCTGGCCATGTCCTGCTGCTGTGGACTTCGCAAGGTGAACATGCCAGTTACTTGCTGCGTATTCCATGAAGGGAAACTTAAGACGAAGTTCGACAATTTCGACACCTGTCAAAGTCTTTCCTCCGGGAAAGCTGGAATGGACAGCCCGGATATATCGGAGACATGCGAGGCCGAGACCGGCATGCGTGGCACCATACTCGAGGATTGGATACTCGGTATCACCTGCCGACCTGGTCGCACCTTTCAGATACTCGGTGAATGAGTGGTGGATGACACAGACAGTCTCGTCTTGTAGGATCTCAAGTAGCGGACCACAGGCCGCTCTGATGAGATCCTTCGCAGTCCCAAGGTCCCGTTTCGAGCCGCCTGGATCTGTTACCTTGATCATCTCGGCTATCTCAAGGAGTCGGAGGGGTCTTGTCGCGTGTGTAACCGACTGCAGAATGACGAGCTGAACGTCATCTGGGACACCGGACCTACGCGAATGCTCACGGAGCAAGTCAGTATACATGAAATTTAGGTCCGTGGGTAACGAATTGAGGACGAGCTGGATGTTGGCGTTGGGTTCGAGGAAAGCATCCATAGCGAGCTTCGCATAAAGGAAGAGGCCATTTGCACGGCCCGGAATGGCTTCCTTAATCAGGTGCTGATCTTCCGGTGCGATCTCAGAGGTTTGCAACCCGGCCTGGACGTAGGTCGATATGTCTGTATCGACAAGGTTTTCCTCTAGACGAACATGGGAGAAAGTCGCCGACCGCAAGGGAATCACGACGGCTGCGACGGGCCGGCTGGTGACGAGGAGCTTGACCTTGTGCGGCTTCCAGCTGCCAAGATCGGTCAACGCCCCAAGAAACTGCTCATTCCCTCGGTCCATTTCGTCGAGAGCGTCCGCTACGCAGAAGACGTTGCCACGCAGTCCTGAGAAAGCCATCCGGAGGTGCTTCCACAGATCGTCCATGGAGATGCTGCTCAGCGATCTATCGTTTTTGACGTACTCCTTGATCTGTTTCTGCAACGGTGGACTGTAAAGAAGAATCTGGTCGAGCCAGTCTCTCAGCAAGGCCGCGGGCTCGTGGTTGGCGTCGATGATCTGGCGGAAGAAGAAGTAGAGGATCGGCGTGCCGGGGTTGGCGAGGGAGAGCTCCCGGATGATCTTGGAGGCCATGACCGACTTGCCGGATCCCGGAATGCCCTTGATCCACAGGAAACCATCGTTCTCATCGCCCAGCCACTTCTTGTAGGCGGCGCTTGCGGTCAGCCAGTTACCAGTGCCGGCCGCGTGCGAGGACAGATGCTTTCGATATTCGCCGCTCTCTGATCCGTACGAAGTCGGTTGCAGCCAAGCTCTGAGCTTCGCGATGGCCTCGGAGGACTGTGGCAGAATGTTTTCAGGGTTGTAGTTGCTCACGTCGTCGCGGTCAAGGACGACAGCATCGCTATCTTCGCTGTCGGACGGCGGGCTCGGCATACTTGCGGGGCCGCGAAAGGCCTGGCTGGCTTGAAGGAGAATTCGATGCTCGGTAGTCAGTGAGATACAAATCAGATGGGAAGAAGGGAAGAAAGACGGGAAAAGCAACAAGACGTGAGGGCAAGAATGACGTCGGAACGGCCGAGGTCGCTTATTAAGGAAAAGCGTACGGCGCGGTGCCAAGATTGTCGCTGCCTGGTGGAGCAGGCGAATCAGAAGTCGGCAGCGGCGTTCGTGTGAGGAAGTCCGAGTTTCCATCACCAACAATGGCTAGAGCCTTCGTATAATACGGGGCCTGAGATAGCGACCTGGCTCGCCAGATGGTTCGCAGAATTCAGTCATGAGTCTTACCAATCATTATGGTCGATTCTTCAAAGTGAATTAGCTGAGGGCATTCGGAAAGTTGAATAGTAGATGGCCAAGGTTACTCAATGGTTGTCGCACGAGTTGAGCCGTGGCTCTACCAACAAGTTTTTAGTTTTGATCAACTAGTTTGTTAAACTTAGTATGATATTCAAGGCAAAGCCCGGCTGTTTCATTTGGGCAAAGGCTGAAAGAGGAATTGTTAGACCTTGAGCAAGTAGATGCGTAGAAGCGAACACGCAGAATGAGGGAGTAAGCCAGGAAACAACCCAAAGATAGGTATTCGCATAGATTATTAACTACCTACAGCCAATTGGAAAAAGCATTTTTGTACACATTCGAAGAAATCCGCGGAAATTTTTCAATCCAGCAGCTTTATCCCACCGGCAACACGGATACACCAACGAAATTCTCCGATATTGTGCCCATTCCCACCAAGAGCGAGGATTTTCGGGAGGGGACGGTGTTTACATATTTATCCCAGAGTGACTAGTCAAGCAATTTGTTTCCATCAACAGCCGCGTGAGATGCCGATCCCAGGACAGCGGCTGGATCGCTAGTGACAAGCGCCCCAACCGCAGATCCGCGATGCCGCGGATGGTGTGCGTCATCAGTCTTGGTGCCGCCTGGCCTAGAACGCGTGACAGAAGGAAAGAATGATTGAGAACGAATGGGTGTGATTGTTTATCTGTGCATGTGTCTTGTGTGGTCGCATCGCAGGACGATGTTCCCAACTCATGCGGCTGCGTCAAAAGCGAAACCGAGAAGGGACACCAAGATAAACCCCCGAACCACAGACGTGCGCCCTAGGGCTGACAGACGTCTCGGCCGATATGCGTGAGCTCTGAAAAGGTCGTTTGTTTGTGACTGATCCCCTGTTAGCGGCAGCTGGGGTGCTGGGTCTTGATGATCTTAACCCCGGATATCCAGGTTGCTGGATCCTGCAATGTGGTTCGTTTGTTGATCTTGCAGACGGGTCATAAGGCTGTATGCAGCCAGGATAGCCATCGTCAAGAATTCATCTCTGGGGAGAGCGTGGTACGACCCATTTCCCCGCTCGACGGTTGAGACATTGCTGTTGATGGCCTCCAACATTTATGTCTACGACGATATCCGTAGGGGTTGTATATTTAGATGTTCTATTCTAGGATGCAGATAGAGCATCTTGCAGTCATGTACATGAGAGGGGAAGGTATTTAGCCAGTTGTTTGGCAATAACTCCTTTCTACTGGCAATGTAATACCTTCCATAGGTCGGTAGGTACGTAGTGCAGGTGCGGGTGGTTTGGAATATGAGACGATCGCCAGTTCCCTTTCGGGGCGTTTGGTGGTGGTGTTGTGGGCCCAAGCTCCTGCCACTCAGAGCCCGCTGGAGCATCCGCTAGAGCGCTGGCACGTGCCGCCGGATGGGAAGCTCCGCCGCAATGACAGGTACCTACGTGATAGCGCTAAAGCGTCCGAACTCACCTACGTCATGGGGCAGTCACCTCCCAGGCAGCTTGGAGCTCCAGGTCGTGCCTTCCCGCAAAGAATAGCGCCAGACCAAACTGCCCTTGCCCGTCTCGACATTCCTAATTTTCAACCACATCCAAAAGAAAACATCACCACATCCAAACAGTTGATCCGGGCATGAACGAGATCACACGCATATCAAGCACACCTCCCTCGTACCGCTTCACCGTCAACTGGCGCGCCATGTTATCCTGCTTCGGCTTCGGCCGATCGCGCGAAGATCGCGAGCGTGAGCCTCTGCTGCCGCGCTACAACAATGACGACACGGCCTTGCAGCAACGACTGCACGAGAAGCTGCACACGTACCAGATGCTGAGGGCAATTGGCAAGGGATACATGCCCTCCAACGAACAGCTCATCGTCAATCTACGCACTCTTTTGTCCGCCGACGTCCTTAACCCCGACACTCCGGACCTCAGCGACTCGGGCCGCGCCCTCGTCCTCAACGTCAAGCTCCTCATCAAGCAACTGATCGAACTGCTGCTGCACAAGAACGACCACGACCAGATCCAGGACTTTATCTGGTATCTCACCAAGGCCCGTCTCTCCATCGACGCCTACGACATCGGATCCCGCGCGTCCAAGGCCCGAGCCAAGGCCGATGCCATTGCTGGTGGGTCCCCGTTATTACCTCATGCTCCCCGACACCTTGCTCCCTGCCTCCCCAAGATCTGTCTGCCCATTCCACCCACACCCTCATTGTCGGGAGTTGCCCCAGGTTCCATTGGTCATGTTCCGTTGGCGTTGAACTCTAAGAGATGAACAATATCGTCAGCGTTTAAACTGACTGTTGCCAAGCGTACAAAAGCCTACAGACGGTTGGGTCCCTGATATTAACAAACTCGGATTTCCGCCTCTTACTCTCGGATCTAGGCACCATTGGTCGAGAGGTCTTTAGAGACACAGCCTTTACCCTGTCCGACGTCTCTAAGCAGGCCGCTAAAGAAGTTGAGCCCTCTAAGGCCGAAGAGGAAGCTCTCCGGAATCCGAACGGGGATACCAAGCCTCCGCCTTCCAAGGATGATATCCAGAACGAGCTTGCCAACGTCTCCCAAGTCGTCACCGATGGCGCCGCCCGTGTTGCTGACGAAGCCGGTCAGAGCCTGGCTGAACACCTCACCGGCGACGAGCAGGAAACCCTCGTGAGCAGGCTGAAGAAGACGGTTGTCAATCTGAGAAAGCGAACCGACTACTCCGACTCGGTGTCAACGTTGTCGCTTCTCATCCGGCGGTACCTGTTGGTGTACTCGCATGCCATCTCAGATACCATCGAGGTCGCGCAGGATGACATCGACACCAATCCCGAAGCCGACCGAGCCCTCAAAAACTTCTGGCTGTTCCTGACGTCGCTAGGCGACCGGAAGCACTGGGATGAAGTCGAGCGCCTGTTCAAGGTCGTCATGGAGCATGGTCGCAGCGACCCCGAGTTCGACGAGCTTGTCAGGCAGCTGGGCAACTTGATCCAGGATATGCTGTCCGACCCAGAGTTCTTCGATCACGCCGAAGACCGCTTCCAAGAATTGAAGGAAAAGTCTAAAGAGCTCACGTCGGAATCCTCAATCCGAGACGACCTGGAACAGTTGCTGACAAAGCTGCATCTGGCCCTGCACTCGGTGCTCGAGGACACAGACATGAAGAAGGTGCTCAACACCTCCAAGAGGATTCTGCGCATCCTATCGCCTGCGAACCAGTATACGAACAGCGAGCTGGTGGCGGACGCCGTCAACGTCTTCATCCCCTTACTCGTGCAGGCCATCCAGTATGTTCCGATTCCTCGGTTGGAGGTCTCGGCCCCGGCAATCGACCTCCTGCTGGAAAACCTAATTCTGGAGCCGGGGCGCACAGTCAACAACAGCTCATTCCTGCCCTTCAAAGTCAACATCTCCACTCAGAACGATATCGAGATCCGGAAGGCCCGGTTTAGGACCACATCGTCGGTGACAACGCTCATGCGACTTACCATCTCCGGGCTCTCCATCGCAGCCGAGGACCTAGGCTTCTGGCTGCGCCTGCATTCAGGGATACTGAGGCTGGCCGACGCTGGGATCGCCGGTTTTCACCTTGATGAGCGAGGAATCGATGTTGCCATCGATGTGGAGGTGGGCAAGGACCGACTGGAGAATATATTGACGCTGCACAATGTCCGTGTTCGCATTCACCACCTCAATTACACGCTCCGCCGCAGCAAATTCGCCTGCCTCGCTTGGGTTCTCAAGCCGATTATACGGCCGATTGTCAAAGCGGCATTGGAGGCCCAAATTGCAGCCAGCATCAGCGAGCTGTGTCATTTCGCTAACAGAGAGCTCCTTTTCGCTCGCGAAAGGCTCAGAGCCACCCGCATCGCAGACCCGCAGGACCTGTGGACGTTCCTCAAGGCCGTGGCTGCGAGATTGGTGCCACCGGAGGATCCAGATCTCTATACGCGAGTGGGTGTCGCCCAGCCCGGTCGGGGGGTTTTCAAGGGGGTCTACGCCCCCGGCAGTCTCGTGAAAATGTGGAACGAGGAGGCAGCCCTTGCAGGCGACCGAGTCCACGAATATCAAAGAGACGGGTGGCGCAATGCAATCTTTGACGTTGGCACTACCACGGTCTGACGTTGCAGTCAATCAATTCTTTTTTGGACGGGTAAAATAGCGCAGTCGCAATCGCAGTCGTAGCCGCAGTCGCAGTCGCGGTCAACAACAGAGTTTCGCTCGACCGATCGACCGGAAGAAGATTGCAGCCGGCCGGGTCGACGTGCGTATGGTACTAGCAACAAACAGGCAGGACAAGTCGCAAGACACGGCATGGAACGGTGTGAGACAACGGACAGCGGTATGGATTGAAAACGGCAAGTTTCTTTTAATGTACACCTAGCGGCGATGACAGGAAAAACAGGACCTCCCTCTATTACTGAAATGGCAAGTCGTTAACAATGACGAGCGAGCATGTGCCATGGAAAGGTGGTTGAATGGCTTATTAGAGGTGGCGAAGACGGCAGACGCGCTGCTTTTGCATGGCATGCAACCTTGGCACAACTGCACGTCGCAGCAACCCGCCAGCCGACGGCGCAACTATTCTCCCATGCAGGTTCGTCATTTTGCCGCCTGTCACTTCAGTCTTGGAATCTGGACAACGCGGATGCGCAATGCGTGTTGCCGCGCGATGGCATCATGGCTGAAAGTGCCATCGGTGCACACACACATGTCGCCTGCGCGCAGCCGCCGTCACCGTGGCATTCACACTCCATCTCGATCGAGCAGGTGGAAAAGTGACGAGAAATCCCCGCCAAGTTTATTTGCTCAAGCTTAAACGGATCTTTGCCTAGAACAGGCGTAGGCGAGGGGCCGGAGTACAAGCTTCCTCCTTATTGCCGCGATGCATGCTCCTCTCCGACCAAAGTTTGTCCTTTGGGACGGCGTCCGTGGACAGACCGACCAACAGGCGCCTTTCAAGCGCGGCAACGCCGTGGAATGCGCGGGGACTGGAACTGGGTGATTACTGTCCAAGTCCGGCCGTCGTTGGCGCGAGTCAAGTCACGATATCGCCGTGGCGACCCTTCAGGGGCTTGGCCATCCCGATGCGGCACAACGCAATGGCCACTGCGGACCCTTCCGAAAGTTACGTGTGCTTGAATTCAGGACGTCTCTTTTGCAAGAATGCGCTCATCCCTTCATTGAAATCGCCAAGGCTGAAGGTCGAGTAGTAAAGAGATTTCTCCTGGGTCATCCCGGCGTCCAGGTGGCTATTTTCAACTGCGCAACAGGGTCAGACGAGTCAGAAAACGGAACAACACAGGCCACCCCGCCCCCTCGATCCCTGGGTGGGCTTCGGAACACTTTCCCCCAGTAGACGACCGGGGGGAGGGTGGGAAAAGAAGTCGGAGCTAGGGAGGGGAAGAAAGGGATGGGATGGGATGGATGCGGTAGCCCACGGGATCACCCACCAGTGAGGACGGCCTGTTTGGCGCTCTTGATGACGGGCGCCGACATGACGGCGATGCGCTCGGCGAGCTTGAGGGCGGCCGGGACAACCTCTGGGCGGGGGAAGACCTTGTTGACAACGCCGAGACGCTCAAACTCGGCTCCGGTTGCTGAGTCGCCCGTGAGAACGAACTCCATGGCCTGAGAGGCGGGTCAGCTCAGTTGTTCCGTCACCCGTAAGTGCGTCGGCGGAGGTGTGTGTGGTGTTGAATGGTGTGGTGGTGGTGGTGGTGGTGGTGTGGCAACCCACCCCTCGGGTGAGTGGGTGTTGCAGTGTAGCATGTGGCAGCGGGTATCGACGAGCGCGAGTCAAAACTCTAACTGCTCGTCCTGGGTGTCTCCGGCTCACCTTGTGCTTGCCCAGGGCACGAGCTAGGCGCTGGGTGCCGCCAGCACCGGGAATGGTTCCGATCTTGATCTCTGGGAGGCCGAAAGAGGCGTCCTCGGCGGCATAGATCATATCGCACTATGGTTGCGAGTGAGCTCAAGAACGACCTTTCTCGCCTAAGACGCGGGAGGGGATTCATTTCCAACATACAGCAAGGGCAATCTCGCAGCCGCCGCCCAACTGTTCAAGCCGCCTGGTGCGTCAGCCAAGTTTTCCTTCCATGTTTTCTTTCCCCGGAAACGAGAAAAAGCAAGCAGCGCGTGTCGGCTCTGGAAAGGACTCACGGCAAATCCGACAACAGCCGCGATGATAGGCTTGGAGAACCCGGCAAAGGCATCTGTTAGGTCCTTGAGAAAGGCGCGACGGTGGGCCTCTGCCGTGGAGATCTGCACCAGCTCGTTCAGATCCATGCCGGCTACACCAAACAGGTTAGCCAACGTTGCGTTCACGTCTCCACTAGATTAGATGAAAGGTCCACCGGGGATTCCATCTATGATTTTCAAGACGTTTCAGACAGTTAGAAACGTGGGATGGGCAGTTAACAGCGGCAAAAAGCTCCAGCAGGGCGGCGGCGATAGGGTACGAAAAGCAATGGTGCGGGCCCCTGAGTATCACGTCCGTGGGGAATCGGATGGAAATGAGATGGCAGTTGGGCGCGAGTGGGAATGTTCGTCGACTGCCGTGCGCGGCGCGTCCCTGCGATGCGTGAAGCTGTGCAGCTGCCACTCGCCGCACGTGGGTAAAGGAAGCGGACCGGCACATCTGCGGAAAAGAGAATGATTTGCCGAGGATGACGGAAATGAACAGGGAAGAAAGGGTAAAAAAAAGGGGAACACTCGACCGTGTTGGAGGGGGGATCTTGTTTCTCGTCGCACCAACACCGCAAGAACCCGGAAACGGCAAAACCGCCATTCCAGCGTCAAGTGAGAATCTCGGAGGCCCAACTTTGGGGGAGGAGACTTGTCTCGAGAGACGAAGAAAGTCGAAACGGGGAACCGGAGTCGAGACAACAACCGTTGAGAAACTTGGTGGAAACAAAACGTACCGCAAAATGGCCCATCGGGGCCACCAGTGATGACAACGGCGCGGACGGTTTCCAAGGCGTCGAGGTGCGCCAGAGTTGCAACCATCTCGTCGATCATGACCTGCGAGAAGGCGTTTCTCTTGGCCGGCCGGTTGAACCGGATGAGGGCGGTGCCCTTGTCGGCGTCGACGGTCAGTTGCAGCGTGGTGAGGCTGTCCATGACTGATGGTTGGTGATGTAGCAGACGGGAGGGAAAAGCGGGAGAAGAAAAATACTAGTATGTAAGGACAACAAGGATCAACAAGAAAGAGTGAGAAGTTAATGATATTGGGCGCAACGGGGAGATAGGGCGGAACAAGCGAGGCTGGATCTGATTCGAACGACACGATGTCAGGGAAAAGACAAAGAAAGCGCTGACGAGAGTTTTACTTGCTTCTTCTTCGCTTTATTTTCTTTCCTTCTCTGCTGGCCTCATCACCCTTTCTTCTTCTTCAGTACCTCTGCGTAACAGCAACTCCTCTCTCTCTCACATACGAAATCCAAGGGAGGGCACACCCTGTCTGCGACCGAATTCGGCCGACGGGACCTGCGTCCAGGTTTCCCAGGCGCAGCGTCGCATCCGACTGGAGCCAAAAAAAATTGAAAGGGAGGGGTGGGGGGAGAGAAGACCGGGGGTTGAGAGTGGGAGAGGGTGTCATAGCAGAAAGAACCCAAGTCAAAGTCCCCCTCCAACGGCGAATACGCGCGACAGAGACATGGGGGGAGAGAGCCGCGAAGATCAGGGTTCACCCCGGACGCCCCATCGACAGTGTCCCCGGGGGAGAGTGTCTTGCCGGCGCGGCACACACACACACACACACACACACAGAGAGAGAGAGAGAGAGAGAGAGAGAGAGAGAGAGAGAGAGAGAGAGAGAGAATCTTGGAGTCCTGTTGGAGTGGAATCTCGAGTGCTACGGGACTCGTCACTCGACATATCCATCCCGCCGTTGTATTCAACCCACGACCGGATACAAACTCGGAGGATGAGCGAGATGGGAGAGTGCAGAAAAAAATGACACGACACAACAACAAGGCAGGGAAGGACAGGGGACAATTTGACACCATCACCCGCCAGCAAGCGCCCTGCGAATCCTCCACGATCTCTCTCTCTCCGGCACACTGCGTTCTGGGCGCGACGTCGCCTGTGATTACTACGGCTTTGTAAGCCCACCCTGCTGGACTCTCCCGTCCCCTCTTCCTCTTCCTTCTCCTCCCACACCCCCTTTACCTAGTGCACTGCAAGCCACCCCCAAGTTCCAAGGGATGGATCCAGGATCCCTCACCAACACAGCCGTCTCGTCTCCTCCTTTCCCTGTGCTTGTTACAGCCCCCCGGGGAGGGAGGGAGGGAACGACAGCGACGACATTCCAGCGACGGGGATGGAACAGCTGCCGCATTGGGCGGATGTGGTCCGGATTGACCTCCGTTCTTCCCGGATTTGGGCGTGTGCTCCGGCTTGGGACCCGCCGCGCGGCGGGCGGTTCTGTTACCGCGGTATGGAGACGGACGACTCCTTACCGTCCTTGCGTCTGTGTCTGTGGTCCGCACCCAAAGCTTTGATGCTCGCCTCGCAACACCCTAGTCAGGGCTTCATTTTTTTTTTTTTTTTTCGTACTTGTCGTGCGGATATACTAGACTAACTACGTACACGCTGCGCATCGGATCCATCTTCGTGGAGTCGCGAGACGGACATTTCGGCGGCCGCCCCAGAGCCACCTTGTCCCATCGCGACGAGGCGTTTTATCTGGGAACACCAGATTCTGTATTCGGAGCCCGCTAGCCTGTTTTGGTAGTTCGCAGCAGCGCGAGAGTCAAGTGCTCATGGTTTCCGCCACTTTCAGTGTGTTTGGCAATGATGGTCATTCTACTCCTCCCGGTTGCGAATACATCTTTCAACTATAAAGAACATAGCCTGTACGCATCAACGAGCCTGTACGCAAACACGCCCATACACCCAAAGGCCCGGAGATCTTTGGAACTAGTTCATCAGTTGACATACTGGTGTATCACCATTCAGAGACATGGCTGCTTATCACGTGGGCGATGGAATGCTGCCTACCACCATTCAGGAAAGGCATAGCGGATCATCGAGTAAGGCACCGGGGGCCGTCCAATACACGGCTCCTCTTGGTGATGCTCCCCTCCCCTCTCCTCCCTCCACTCGAGCGCTCTCCCGTCTGTACGTGGATACTTAGGCGAATCTTCCGTCATGATCCTGGGGCTGGCATATCCGCTCCCTCCTCCGTTCCTGCAGCATTCCTTCGCAGACACTTTCCCTACGAGGACAGCCGGGAAGGAAAAATACGCTCGCTTCCCACGAGACCTGGCCGTCGAACCCATGGCATACACAGACGCTATGGACCATGGATCATGGCGGTCGTGATGTGACCCCGTTTCTCCTAATGCTGGACTAGTGTGGGTTCATCAGGACCCGGCCGTTCTCCACACCACATCTAAAACATTTATCTGCATATGGAGCATGCTTGCAAGGTATGTAGGCGTTCTAGGCAGGAGTTGCAAGAAGCAACGATGATGGTCTCTTGGTCCGACACCCCTAAGCCCTGACGTCCCATTCCCGTGGCCACGCCCACGGCCGGGTGTTCTAGAAGCTACAACCTTGTTCCGTCACGGAGCTCGACGCAGGTTTTTGCGAACTTGCCAGACGGGGCGATGAACCTGTCGACGTGGTTCGGATGCCAGGCCAGGCCAGGGGTTGCACGGAGTCTGGGAAACGATGGATGAGCGAGGCATGTGTGATGGGTGCCTTGTGAGTATCCCAGGATCCAGTCCAATACACACAGACGTGACTGACATGCCCTGGCCTGGGCCAGACCACAAGGCCCCAGATGGATGTGGGATATATCTGCCTCGAGGTTCCCACCGCTCGCCTCCCCGATGTTGTTGTTGCTGTCTCGCGGTTCACTGGTGGGCACAACCACTCATTCACTCACAGGAGCACCAGCCATAACCAACTTCATAACTAATTAATCATGGTCTCCTCACGCCCCTTCCAGTCGTTGGAGAGCCTCTCCCTGGCGGATCGAGTGCTCTTCAACCAGTTCAGCAGAGGCCCGAGTGAGGTGGTGCCCTACCACGTCGTCCACCACGCCTTCGAGTCCATCGCCGCCGCACACCCGGACGTCACGGCCGTCCGCCACTACGATGGCACAACAATCACATACCGCGAGCTCAACCGCCGCGCCAACATCCTCGCCAACGAGCTCCGCACCACGCACGGCCTGAGGAAAGGGGACCGCGTCGTCCTCGTCTACTCGCGGTGCATCGAGATGGTCGTCTTCATCTTCGCCGTGCTCAAGGCCGGCGGCCAGTACGTCCCGCTCGACGGCGGCATCATCCCCGAGGACACCCTCGGCTACGACATCGCCGACTCCCAGGCGCCCGTCGTGCTGTGCCTGCCCCGGTTCCGCGAGAAGGTGCTCCGCAGCGTGCCGGAGGACCGGCGGGACGTGGTGAGGGTCGTGGACCTGGACGAGAACAGCTGGATCTGGAAGCACGGCAACGCGGGCCACCCGGGGGTGGTCGTCAAGCCCGAGGACGGGGCGTACGTCATCTACACCTCGGGCACGACCGGCCGGCCCAAGGGTGTGGACGTGAGACACGAGGGCGTCACCAACACGCTACTTGCGGAGCCCTCGAAGCTGGGCATCCGCGTGGGGAAGAACGTTGCGCAGCAGTTGAACGTTGGTTTTGACATGTGTAAGTCTCACTATCTCAGACTCGAGTCTCATCTACCATGCTAGGTACTCGGTGATCCATGCTGACAAGGGGCTGTAAACAGGCGCGTGGGAGATTCTCGGCACCATGATGAACGGCGGCACACTCCACATCAGAGGCAGCGGCAACGACCTGTGGAAGGACTGCCTGCAGCGCGTCGACACCGTCATCGCGACCCCTTCCGTCGTGCTCAAGCACATGGCCCGCCGGGAGGAGTTCCCCAACGTCCGGACCATCGCCGTCGGCGGCGAGCCCTGCCCGCTCGCGCTCGCCGAGAAGTGGGCGCCTCACATCAAGTTCTGGAACGTCTGCGGCCCTACCGAGATCAGCATCCTCAACACGGCGCACCTGCACCGCCCCGGCGCCGTGCTGTCCATCGGCAAGCCCAACCCCAACACCAACGTCTACGTGCTCGACGACGACGAGAACCCCGTGCCCATCGGCCAGCCGGGTACGATGTGGGCTGGTGGGCCTGGTGTTTCGCGCGGGTATCTTAACCTGCCGGAGCTTACCTCGCAGCGGTACAAGATCGACAAGTTTACGCAGGATGGGAGGATGATGTTCAACACGGGTGACTTGGCGCGCTGGCTCGAGGACGGCAGCCTTGAGCCGCTGGGCAGGAAGGACGACCAGGTCAAGATCTCTGGTTTCCGCGTCGAGCTGGATGGTGTTTCACGCGCCATTGAGAGGCACCCGGCCGTGACCAAGGGCTGCGCGCTCAAGATCGACGAGAAGCTCTGGGGCTTCTACTCAGCCGCTGCGCCGGTCGACGAGGCCGAGCTGAAGCTCATCGTCGGCGAGGGCCAGCCGTTCTACGCCGTCCCGACGGTGTGGAAGTACCTCCCCGTCATCGAGCTCACCGCCAACGGCAAGGTCGACAAGCGCGTGCTCCGCGACATCGCCGGCGGCGCCGCCCCCGCTGCTCTCCCCACGGGCCCGGGCTCCTTCTCCGTCCCCCGGCCTCCCCCGATCGCCGTCGGCCTGCCCACCCCGCCCAAGTCGTCCGGCGGCTCCTCCGTCGGCACGGAGATCGCCAGCCCGACCAAGAGCGAGGGCGGCCTCACCCTCGTCGACTCGCGCAACTTTACCCTGGTCCACTCCCGCAGCACCAGCGACCCAGACATGGAGAAGTCGGGAGCCTTCGGCGCGGCAGAGATCGAGCACGAGGACGACGAGCCCGAGAAGCAGGTCGACCACGAGCTGCCCTCCAAGAACGGCTTCCACGGCTGGCGCTGGATCCGGCACCGCGGGCTCAACGCGTACCGCAAGCTCTTCGGCGTTATCTTTGTTGCGAACCTGGCTGTGTTCGCGCTGCTGCTCTGGAACGCGCGGGATGTTGGGTTTTCACTGCCGCTGAACCACCTGGCCACCGCCGTGTCTGCGAATTTGTTGGGTGCGGTGTTGTTACGCCAGGATTACGTCGTCAACTTTTTGTTCTGGGCGTGTTCCCGCGTGCCGACGAGTTTCCCGCTCGCGATTAGACGACACTTTGCCCGTGTTTACCACAACGGCGGCGTTCACTCTGGGTGTGCTGTGAGCGCGACCGTTTGGTGGGTTATCTTCACCGGCGCTGCTACGGGGAACTTCCTCGCGAGCGAGACCATCTACCCCGTCTCCATCGTCACCCTAACGCTCACCTACCTCATCCTCCTCCTCCTCCTTGGCATTCTCGTCATGGCCTACCCGACCATCCGCGCCAAGATGCACGACCAGTTCGAGTGGACGCACCGCTTCGCCGGCTGGTCCGCCCTCGCGCTCGTGTGGGCTCACGTCATCGCCACCGCCGCCGGGTCTGCGACACCCCAAGAGCCGCTGGGCATCACGCTCGCGAAGACGCCTGCTCTGTATCTCGTCGCGGCGACTACCATCAGCATCGCCCTCCCGTGGATGAGGCTCCGCAGGGTGAAAGTCGTCCCCGAGCCGCTGTCCAAGCACGCCGTGCGTCTGCACTTCGACTTCACCACCCCGGGGCCTTGCACATCCCGCGGCGTAAGGATCACGGATCGCCCGATGGTGGAGTGGCACGCCTTCGCCGCCATCCCCGAGCCCGACGGCCCCGGCTTCTCCATCGTCGTGTCGAAGGCGGGCGACTGGACCAAGAAGATCATCGAGAACCCGCCCACCTCGATCTGGACCCGCGGCACGCCCGCATCAGGTGTCCTCGCCGTCGCGCCCCTCTTCAAGAAGATGGTTTTAGTGGCTACCGGCTCCGGCATCGGCCCCTGTCTTCCAGTTTTGATGGAGAGGAGGGTTCCTGCCAGGGTTGTCTGGTCGACCAAGAACCCGCTCAAGACGTACGGCCAGGGCATCATGGACACGATCCTGAAGGCGGACCCGGACGCGCTGATTTGGGATACGGATAAGCTTGGCCGGCCGAATTTGGTGCAGCTTGCGTATAATGTCTACAAGGAGAGCGGGGCGGAGTGCGTTGCGATTATCTCGAATGGTCCGACTACGAATAAGTTTGTGTATCAGATGGAGAGTCGCGGGATTCCTGCTTTTGGACCTATTTGGGACTCGTAGTCTCGTCACCTTCACCACCATCTTCTCACTCTCACCTTTTCTCTCGCCATCTTCACTCTCTCGAGACACCTTCACTTACTCCTCACATTTTCACTACCTCTTACTTCGAGTCTATCAATCACTACCTTACCCTTCTTTTTTTTTCTTATATTCTTGTGTTTACTTCTTTATACCATGTGTCAAAGCAACGACACGAAACGGCGCGCCGCATCCATCATCTCTCTTGTAAGAATCTCACTCTCTGTCTTTTCTTCTTGGATATCCTTTACTCTACTGGCTGGACAAAAAGTATCGTAGTATTTAGCTTTTTACGAAGTTCCGTTTCGCATCGGGGATACTTCATGTATTCGGACTGATTAAATATTATTCCATGATGGCCCATCGATTATGTGTCTCTCATCGGTTGTCCCATGGCTCTTGACCATGTGATGTGTTGTGATGATGTGGAAGGGTACTCTCTAGGTCTGATATGGCCAAGGTCCCTTGGTGCGATGTCGAGTTATAGTTCCTGATGAGCTCCCTCTCACCCTTGTTACGTTGTAGGAGTGGCTCATCTCCTGCTGGTAAGGCCACGTTCAGACGGAATGCCGTGATTGCGTCAGTCCTATAACTGCTTAGCCAGGCTCGCCTGCTCAAGTCCACATGTCTCACGGGCCATAAGTACCCAGGCCCAGCAATAGTTGTCTGTATGCGTTCGAACGAGACTAGAATCCCCTCCCTCCTGGCCTCTCGGGCACATCTGGCCGAGTGAATCTCCAGTGCTCGTCGGGTTTCCCAAGGTCGCAGGAGGCTGAGCCATACGCAGTCTGCCAGACTGCCAGCCTGGACAGAGCGAGGGCGTCGTGAGCTTGTGAGGATAAACTCTGGGTAAAGAGACACTGCAAGATACCAGATGCTTGGGACGGGTACGTGTTGCATCCTTAGCACCGCTGTTCTCTTCCTGGATCTGGAGATGCCATCTAACCTCCGCGTCAACTCCAAACAAAGCCAAGATGGACTTGGAACCAATGCTGCGGAGCCCCAACAGCGAGGCTTTTGCCCAATTCTCATTCACTATGATACTTCATTCTACGCTAAATTCGAGTTCAATCACTTGGAGTTTTCAAGATATATTATGTCTAGACTGGAAAATTAGGCCGAGACGGGATAGAAGGCTTTGCTGAGAATCAAGGGCTGTTGAACATCAAGAACGTTCGTTGGTGGTTTCCGCAGACATTGGTGCAACGGCTCTCGATGATTCATCAAACGAGCATCTCCGACCCTTGTTCGGGGGTAGCTTCAAGACTCTGCTCCAAATACAAGCTGCTAGAAGCCGTCCACGACGTTTCTAGGCTGGCGGGTGTCCTGGCTTGGGAGGCCAGCTGTTACGGCCAGCCTTCTGACAGTGAGGGTATGTTAACAGAAGCTGAGGCTTGACGCTGTAAACAGTACTGCAGGGT
>WIGN01000275.1:0-55876 GCA_014235955.1 Colletotrichum sojae | reverse complement strand
CATAGATAAGCCAGTGAGGGCCGGATTAGTAGTTGGGTCGGTGACGACCAGCGAATACCTGGTGTTGTATGTCTTTTTGCATTTTTGTCGTCTGGTGCAACCCTCAAGATGCTGAGTTGAGCCCTGCAAACCCTGTCTTGTGTCTGTCTGATAAGAAGAACTTGTCTTTTTTTTCTTTTTTTTTGGGGGGGTTTCATTCTGGTCCTGAGTGTGAGCAAACCAGTGTAGGGATACATTAGATGGGCTCCCAAAAACTCCAGACTCCTTTGTGGGGGTTTGATTCGGGTAGTACGGAGAGGGCATGTCATATTGATAGGTTAGAGACATGTCAATCTAGGACTACTGCCACCGGGCCTACGACGGCATCGCCAAGCGGCACGTCATCAGGGCAAGAACAGATTCCACGTGGTTCTCGCGGCTGGTAAGGCCAACAGCCTCATCCAATCACATGCATTGACATGGAAGCACACAATGAAGTCTTCACCGACGCAGCATGGTCTTTCCGCAGGGAACGCACGAGTCCTGAAATCATTTCTCCAATGCCAAGTTACACCCGATGCCATCCTCTCTATATCGTCCTAAGATATCTATGCCATGTTGAAATGCCCGTGGTCGTCCCAGGGTATCGCGACCCGCCAAGACTCCAGAAAACTCCACCCAAAGAACGAACTCCCTTCCTGACAACACAACATACGCCCATTTGGCCACCGACTATCAGGCGCTCGCCGTCACGCCCTTGTGGATCTCGAGACAACGCTTGAAGTCGAGCTTGTTGCCGTCCTTGGGCATGTGCGTGCCACTGGCGATGCAGAGCACACGCATGCGCGGGTCGTAGCGCAGGCCGGTAAGCAGCTTGGGCGTGATGAGGAAATACTGCGAGGTGTGCTCCCGGCAGGCAATCTCCACCATCCGCTCGTGCACCATGCGCTCGTTGCGGGGGTCCATTCCCTGGTTGATCTCATCGACGACGCGGAAAGGCGACTGCGCCATCGATTGGAGAGCCATGAGGAAGAAAATCGTGGATACGGCGCGCTCACCGCCAGACTGTCGGTGCTGGTCGAGCTGCTGGAGAGTTTCGTTTTCCCTGTTTCCTGTTAGCAAACGAGTCCCTGTCTAACAAGGCATCGCCCAGATTTCAGCAGAGGCAAACGTACCTGAACTTGACCATAATGTCAAGGGCCCACTGGTCAAAGTCCTCGTCCTTATGTACGCGAACCTCGCCGGCGCAGTTGATTTGCTCAAAGTTGTAGCTGAAAGCATCGTTGATCTTGCTGACAAGCTCATCGAGCTTCGGCTCCCACTTCTCGCGGATCCGTGCGATCTGGCGGTTCAGGTGTTCCAGTTTGTTCGTCGAGGTCTCCATCTTCTGACGCAGCCTCTCAATCTCCTGAGCGCGCTTCTCGAACTCGCGCAAGGCTCCGGGGTTGGTCACGTGCATGAGTTCGAGCCTTCCCTCTTCTGCTGCGATCTCGTTCTGAATGTCCTCGCCCGTCTTGTCCCTGGCCAAGTCCTCGAGCAGCTCCTTCCGTTCCGGCCCGTCGTGGAAAAGCTCTGCCACCTTTTCGCGGCCATTCTCCGCCCGCCGTCTGCATCGCAGTGACTCTTCGGCCAACGTCGCGATGTGCTGTTGCTCTGCTTCAAGTTGCTTCATCAGATCGACGTTTCTGATCTTGAGACCTTCAACATCAGACTTGGCCTCGATCTCGCGGATTTGTGCCTCCAGTAAAGCCTCTTGAGATTGCCGGATGGCAGCGATTGCCGCATGATGCCGCAGAGTAGCCTTGGCCTTGTTCAAGACAGCCTCGTCGCGATCGAAACCAAGTTTCAACCTTGCTGTCTTTGCCTCTTCGACTTCGGCCCTCTTTTGCTCCAGTGCCTTCTTCTCCGTCTCTGCACGTACGTCAGCTATCGGTCGACGATGCCACCAAAGATTTTCTTACCAAGTTTGATAGGAATGGCCTGGTATTGGTTGTGGGCCTTCTGCAGCTCGTTCTTCCTGTCTCTGAGCAATTTCTGTTTGCCCGGTTAGCCTGTTACTCCGCAACCGCCTGGGCTATGACTTACAAGATCGTCGTTGATCTCTTTCTTCTTTTCGTCGAGGTCAGAAAGCTGGCGTCTAGCCTCCGCATTCTGGGCTTTCAGGGCGTCGAACTCTGCAGCAACCTCGCTCAAACGGCGCTGAATCTCACGCTTCTCGGCCTCGTCAACAGGCTGGTCCGTCCAGAACAAGCCCTTAAAGATACCCCTGGTCATGGTCGAGACAGCCTGAGGCCCAAGATCCCTACGCCGAGACACTCGGTAGAGCTGCCGACCTGTGCACCAGCTGTTGATGATCCCGTCTTGAACTAAACGCTCGTACTGGGCGTCATTGATGTCAGACAATGCAACACCGGCCATATCCAGTTTTTTCTCATTGCAAAGCATCGCCAGAACGGGATCTGGGCCAGCCAACATCTCAATCGCGAACGCATCGAAACCCAGACTCTGGAGCTGTTCCTTAGACATCTTGGGCCTAAAGTCAGAAAGTGGCTTCATGATGGACCGGATGTTGACCGACAAGCTTAGTTCTCTGTAGAAGTAGCCGCTAAGCTTCTTGTGGTCCTCCTTCGTCTGCGCGGTGAAACAAAGGAAGTCGTCGTTATGCAGGAGCGCCTGGATCTGGTCGGAGTATCGCTCATTCTTGACCGTGCAAACAATCGCGGGCGGCCCAAAGACTTCTTTTTCGAATTTGTCGCGATTCTCCTGGAGCCACTCCCAACCCTTGACAACGTCGGGCCATTTCTTCTGTATCAAGTTCAAAATCGCGCCCTGTTGCGAGTCCAGGTTCTGCAGATCTTGATTGAGCTTCTGCTTGGTGTTGGATGCGGCCGTGCCCTTCTCTTTGATTTCCCTTATTTGCACAGTAGCTTGGCGAACGTCGGCTTCCAGTTCTCGAAGCTGATGCTCCTTCTCTCGCTGTGCGGAATGTCAGTCATGTCCTCGCGCCATTTGACGGTGCTTACGTACAATTTGAGTGTTGTGTTCCTGAGGGTTGAACTCGGCTGGCTTGTTTTTCTTCTGATTCTCCAGAACACTGATACGATTCCTAATTTTGCTCAGTTCTTGCTTCTTCGACTCGAAGCCTTTACGAAAGGTTTCTTCATTGGCATCAATCGCTTTGATCTGCTCGTCGGCGTCTTCGATTCGGCCGAGCATTGTGTCAGCCGTTGCCTCGGCACGCCGCACAGCGTCCTTGCGGGCACGGGCAGCTGCAGCCACCTTGGCGTGGTATTCCTGCTTGCGATTGACGGCCTGCAAAGACGGGGCTGCTGCATCTTCCAGCTTTTTGAGGTTTTTCTTGGCCAGCTTTTCCGCCGCTTTCTTCTCTTGATAGAGCGATCTCGCTTCGAGATATTCGGCGACGTGATAGGCATCCTTGAGATCCGCGATGTTTTTCTGAGCCTCCTGCCGCTCGCGAAGTCTATCAACATCGGCCTGCATGTCGGCCTGTCTTGCCTCGAGGCTCTTGAGATTGTCGGCATTATTCTCAGAGCCCCGTTGAAGTTCCCTGTGGTCCTTGTGCAGCTCCTGTAGACTTTTCTGCCACTCAAGCATCTCTTGCGGCGCCGCAGCCCGCAGAGTCTCATGCAGCAACGCGACGGGAGTCGCAGAAGCGAACTCCACGACGCGGTCCTGTGGCAGGAACTGACAGAGGTTATCCACCTGTATCTTAAGGTCCTTCATGAGACCCTGGACAGTTTTGTGAGATGTGTCCTTGCCATTGAGCCACCACTTCTGGACGTTCCGCTCACGGTCTATCTGGACTTTTATGACGTGGTTCGATCGGTCTTGAGGACGTCGTTGCAGCTCGATCTCGATTGTGGCGGATGACTTCCCAAGCTTGACATATTCTTTGACGCTGGCAGCTCGGCCCAGATGCTTGGGACTGAAACCAAGTCCCAGACAAATGGCGCAGACTAGGGAGCTCTTCCCCGTTCCGTTCGGTCCGATAACCATGTTGAGATTCGGCCCAGGGAAGAATTCGGCCCTCTCATATGTGACAAAGTTTTCGAGCTTGACGCGACGGATAGCACCGGGCTGAAACCCATCTTGAGTATTTTGGGACTTGATGCCATTCACTCCATTCATGCGAGCTCTGCCTCGTGAACCGTGAACGTCGTCGTCATCGTCGGAGTCATTGGCAGCGCGTGAAAGGCGAGGGCGTTTCGGGGCCTCGGGGGCATTGGAGGCTGCGTCGCTATCGTCGTCTACCTCACGTCGCCGACGGCGACTTGAGCTGGGAGGCATATCGGTTGTCGGGTGCCTTCAGCGATGCGGTGGTCGTGGTGGTGTCGAGTCAGCCGAGGTGGGAAGGCGTCGGTTTGTGAAGAATTTCGCCGCGCAGTTGTGCAGGTTGCCGGTGAGGTGTTCAGGGAGACGCGCGAACTAATTTAGACGCGTAAAGGTACTCACCCCGCGCATTCCCTGCCCAGTGCTCCACTCTCACATCTGGTTCGCTTATGTAAGTCAGATCGGGGAGCTGAACCTAGGGATGGTGGGGCTTGTTTAGTGGGGCTGACGTGCGCACGGTTTCCGGGTGGCTTCACAGGAGCAACTTCATCCCTTCGGTCGTGACCGAGAGTTGACCGTTGATCTGTCATCCAACGTGAACCACTCCGCCCACCATGTCTCAAAGCTCATCCCAGCCGACTTCATCTTGCATGTTATCTCTTGCAGATGTTTCCTTGGCTGCACGTAGTCAATTTCATTCGATCTTCTTATCGAATTTCGAGGTGCCTTGAATACCTGCAAGATCCTGAAGATGAGAGGGATCGTGCGCATCTACACGCTACTCCCGTTTATCGTCACTTAATAAGAAAACTCGAACTACTTAAACTGGGACCTGGGAGATACCGTATTGTGCGAGGTACCTAAAATGCTCACCTACCTCGGTAGGCGGTGACGTCGATAGGTGCTCAGCTGGGGAACATCTCGCCCTCAGGAATTGGAATTGGCGAGGGAAGGCAAGGGCCCTCGGAGGAAGGTACCTTGGTTCGCTCCTTCCGCAGTCAAAATCAGTCCGCATCAGGCTGTGGGCTGAATTCTAGAGCGTGGGCCTCATTCCAACAACCCTGCCCGGGCCAGTCGTGAAACCCAGTGAGACTTCTGCCGTTGCCGTATTCGTCCTTCAACGGGGTCGCCAGCAACGAGGTCGCCAGTGGGAAGGGGCAACGTTCAACCACAGACTCCCTTCGAAACTTCTATTTCTGATCCCCGATTGCCTCACTCGCTTCGCCGCCCCGGTGCCCACTCGCATTCCTTTCTCCCACCACAACACCTTCCTTCCTTACCTCTGCGCGTTCCTGTTGTCACCCAAGACTTTTTGCGCTGCCTCTCCTTTTCCCACCCTCACTACGAAACCATACCATACACCCTCTCTGTATCGTCTGGTTTTTTTGGCTTCCTGTCTATCGAAAATCCATCCATTCGTTCAGGTCCTGGTCTTCACTCTCTCTTTTCTTGCTCTCACACGTCTTACCCACCCAGGACTTTTTATCCCCTTCCCTCTACATCTCCCTTTCGAGTCTTTACACATCGATCCAACTGAGCCAGCTCAACCACCGACCGATCATGTTCTGAAGACCACCAACAATCAGTCGCCATCATGTCCGAGACTGGTCGTGTTAGGGTGGGCAACGCCCGGCCTCCCCTCGGGGACGCCACGCAGCGCGTCAACAATACTTCCTCAAAGATTCCCGTCAAATCATCCAAGTCACGCGATGAAGCTACTGCATCCGACCGCCAGCGCTATGCTGAAGCCATTGACCCGGAAAAATTGCCCTTCTCAGCAGCCAGCACCCGCAATCCCGTGGCAAGAACGAGAGCAACCCAGGACACCGACCCGTCGAAGCGAATGTCGCAGGTTTCTCAGACTTCTACAGCTCCTTCGAGTAAGAGAAGCAGTGGCTATGCTTATAAGACGCACATCGGACCGTGGCTACTGGGCAAGACACTTGGTAAAGGCTCTTCGGCTCGCGTCAGGCTCTGCAAGCATCGCATCTCGGGAGAACTAGCCGCAGTCAAGATTGTCCCCAAGAAAACTGCCTACCTCATTCAGGCCGGAAGTCTTGCCGAGCTGCACGACTACGACGACAGTCTTCCCGAAAGAATCAATGGCGAAATGCGCGTCCCCTTGTCGATCGAACGAGAGGTTGCTATCTTGAAGCTGGTCGACCATCCCAACGTTATGAAGGTGTATGATATTTGGGAGAATCGTTCCGAAATGTAGGAGTCCCATCCATGCCAACTCGCTATTGTTTTTGGTCACTGGTCTGACAGACTTTAGTTATTTGGTACTCGAGTATGTCGAGCAAGGCGACTTGTTCGACTACATCAACACCAATGGCCGCTTCTCAGAAGAGGCTGCCATGCTCGTGTTTCGCCAGATGATGAGCGCTCTTCAATATTGCCATTCCTTCAACATTTGCCATCGCGACCTCAAGCCCGAGAACATCCTGCTGACGGCGGACAACAAGGTCAAGATTGCCGACTTCGGCATGGCTGCCCTTCATCAGTCCGCAGATCATCGGCTTGTCACAGCTTGTGGAAGCCCACACTACGCTGCCCCAGAGCTTTTGAAGCACAAGCATTACAAAGGCGACAAAGCTGACATTTGGTCTCTTGGAGTCATTCTGTACGCGCTTCTGGCCGCTTGCTTGCCTTTTGATGACCCGGACATTGGGGCTCTGCTCCAGAAGACAAAGAGGGGAACATACGAGATACCAGACTTTCTGAGCTCCGAGGCAAAGGATCTTATCAGACGCATGCTCATCGCCAATCCCGACAACAGGATTTCCATCAAGGACATGTGGCAGCATCCACTCATTCGAAAATACGACTACCTCGACAATCTCGGAATCAATGGGCAACCGAGAGACCTCCGCAAGAGCTTCCATTACAACCCCTTGAAGCCCCATGAAGTCGACCCTCATCTGGTCAGACAGCTTCGATCTCTTTGGCACATGTTCACCGAACATCAGATCAAACTGAAGCTTATGGACTCTTCGTACGTCGAACCCAATTACTCTCGTCCCTACTTTGGAGCAGGAGCTAACAGCCATGTCACAGCAAAAATGACCAAAAGCTTTTCTACTGGCTTCTATATGATTACCGCAAGAAGCAATTAGAGAACTTCCTCCCGGAACTTTCTCAGTCGCCTAGCGATTATCATCACCTCCACGAGCCCGTCTGGAAGAAGCGAGTGTCGACAGTTGAGTTTAATCAACCCAGGGCAGATGGAGCCGGCAGAAGTGTCTCGCGCTTCACCGTCATTTCACATGTCGCTGAGACCGAGGACGGCACGGTTCAAAGCTACGATCCTTACAACTCTAGCCGGCCGATGCGAGGCCATTCACAGGCCAGTCATGCCAAGATCGTCGTTCATCGAACTCGTGGATCCATGAAGCGGGAAGGCACCCACTTGACACAGCTGTCACGTATCAAGACGGGTTCTACACTGCGTCATTCTCGCGTTAACTCTCAGCGCACAGCTGCGAGCTCGCGATTTCAATCTCCACGCAGCTCGATGAACTCGCTGCACAGCAGCAGCAGGCAGGGAACTCCCTATGCGCGACCAGCATCTCGCCACAAGCGCGGCATCGACTTTTCTCACATAAATAGGAGATCGAACGACCATGGTGAGAAGCGCCGCCGCGGAACCCCAGCCGGCATTCCGAACGAGAGCGAGATGAGATCCAAGTCGCCGACAAGCCCGCCGAAGCATGTTCCCGTTATGGACAGGCCCAGGCCGAAGCTCAAAATCGTGAAGCCGCGAGATCCTGTTCTCATGGTGAACGAGGAAGTGCGAAACTTCAGCAACAGCATCGCCAAGGACTGTGATGAGGCTTTCAACAGCTCCATGATTGCGGACGAGCCTAGCGAGCTTACATTGGACAGTGGATCAGACGGAAAACGAGACTCGACGAGAATTTCCTTCACTATACCAGACCCCTCGACAGCTAGATCGGCCCACCCCTACCATCCGTGGGACACGCGCCCCCTGCCCCCTTTGCCACCCCCGAAGCCACAGGTCTCTTCCGGCGCGGCGACGACGACGAAGGTACCGAAGCACCAAGACCAGCACAAGGACATTCAGCAATCCCGTCGTGTTGGAAAATTCGTGGATCAAGTGAACCGTTTGGGCTTTCCAACCCTGCTGCCGAAGCAAGACCGCCGCACAGTGTCAGCGCCTCCTCACAACCAGTACGGCAATAATTCCCGCCTCCCTGCAATCAACGAAAATGGACGAGACTCGGAGTCTTCAGGCTACCAAGGTGAGAGCGATAGGGTCCGAATCGTATCTGCGCCTCCCAAAACCCCTGGGGGACATTCGGATGACAATGACGGTTTGGACTACCTGGTCCGCGGTGGAGAAACCATCCGTGTTGTCAACTCGCCAAGTGCTACGAACCCGATTCCAAAGCCGTTGAATGTTCGGAAAAAGACGGCGGAGCGAAAGGGATACAGTGATCAGGATGGTGAGCAATACGTGTACATGCACGGCGCATCTGGCATGGATGAGTCGCAGACGGTTTCGACAGCGACGTACAGCAGTGGGCCGTCTAAGCACAAGAAGTCGTTATGGTTCAAGCGCTCTTCGAAAGATAGCACCTCTCAGGAGGGCAGCATTCATACCGAAGCGACTCAGGACACGCAGACTTACAGCATGACGACCCAATCGACGGACCCATGCCGTTCTGAAAGCCAACTTGAGCATCCTCTCCCGCCAGTGCAGACCAAGAAGAAGGGATTTGGCCTCCTCTTCTGGAAGAGCAGCAAAGCGAAGGCAGAGACTAAGATGGAGATTGCTGGTATGTCCCACCCCCGGGCCCTTTTTTTCCTGGCTTCAGCAAGTAACAGTATTAGCAGGCCCTGAATACGATGATTCCCCCCCGCCTGAGCCTAACCGAGGCATTCGGTACAACGCAGGCCGACAGTCCTCTAGAAGCTGGGACGGATCGGATAAGGCAGCACGGAACATCGAGGTGCACCAGAATTGGCTGGCGCGGCTGTTCGGCGTCAAGCCTGCAATGAGCTATGTATGCCTGGCGATGTCGCGCAAGCGGGCCCGCCAGGAGATTGCGATCCTCCTTAAAGACTGGCGACGTTATGGTATGAGAGATATCCAAGTCGACAAGGAGAGAAACATTGTGTTCGCCCGAGTAGGGGCTAAGAATTGTAAGTGCACTCATTGGCGGCGCGGGCACAGCGAAGACTAATGATGGGCAGACTTAAGCATCAAGGAAGTTGCATTTGCCGCGGAGATTATGACGGTGATTGAGCACGGAAAGAAGGGACCGCTCTGCATTGTAAGATTTACCCAAGAACGCGGTGCGGCAAGCAGTTTCCACAAGGTGGTGGACACTGTGAGAACGGTCTTGGGAACGCGCGGGCTGCTCGTCGCCGACAAGCGCAAGGAGAAGATGATGATCAAGACCCTCAATTCCTGAGGGTGAACAAGGAGATTGCATTTGGCGTCAGAAGGTAGGCGGCGAGATTGTTTTACTACCGGTTTGGGGGGTTTGCTTGGTTGACGGGCGACAGCTTATGTCGACTTGCTCTGGTTTTTTTTTTCATTTTGTCATCTGGGACGCATGCCCGAAATCAAGGAGTGGCAGGAAGTGCATTTCGGAGGCAAGGCCCTGGTTCACACGAGATCATATGGATTGCGGCTCGGCACTCGACACGAGGTCTCGCAACGGTTTGGGACAGGCGGAAGGATACCTAATGCTGTTGGATGACTCGCCCAGTGCTACGGCTGTGGCTTGTATACACAGGAACTTTGGAGGAGGAGAGAGACGGTATCGCATTAAGGACCGCTAGGGCGGTTGGCCAAACCCTTTGTATGGTTGCCAGACTACGGGTGATAGACTCGTCGAGCTGTTTATCAAAAGTTGATTGCTAGTATCTATATTGCCCTGTGATGCGGCATCAACATGTGAGGCCTGAGGACGGAAACGACCGGAAACAGTCGGCTTTTGGCGATGAAGCTGATTGGGTTAGAGAAGTTGAGGTAGCAGTAGCACTACACCTTGCTTCACCTCCCTACACTACCATAAGTGCCTAGGTAGACAGGGACCAGACCTCGGCAGCTCGGTGAATCGGATCTAGACTTCCAGAGGTAGTGCAAGTGCAGATCGGATACTTTGATGTCCTGCGTCATCAGCAGGTGGGGGGGATGGCGATAGTTGTCGGATTCAGAAAACATGTGGTTTCCAAGAGCAAAGATCGAAGCAGAAACACCTGTGGATACAATACCCTTTCCTCCAGTTTTACCCCAGGACGAGAGCTTCAATTACGGGACTTGAGTATATACTTATGGAGCTGATGCAGTTGTGAGTAGCCGTGGCCGTGGCTCTGGCCGGCGGCGGCATGTCCTTATCGCCGACTTCGGCTACAACCCGAGGAACTGGAGCACTTGCAGTCAAAAGGTGCCAGGGAGCAAATGAGCTTGCACACTCAACAGAAAACTTTTTTAAGATTGCTCGATGAGATGGAGTAATAAGAAAATACAGAAAGCTACGAATCCCGAGTCAGTGCGGAAATGCCGACTCATGATGCTTTGTCCCAGGAGAACTAAGTAGTCACTTTTTTGGTTGTTGCTCAGCTCTTCTTTCAATGTTAGGTCTTATCGGTGTTTGACCCCACTACGCCGCCACCACCGTCTGGTCCCTCCTCCGCCCGTCCGCGTAAAAGGTTAGTGAGGAAGATGTACCTTGGACGTAGCACGGATGGGCGTATGAGCTCACTGTTGCTCGGCCACAGTGACAGGTACATTCCAGCGGGCGAGTGCTTCAAGCACATGCAAAGTCACTGCGTCCTGCAACTGCGGCGCGCTGCGGTTCGGCATTCTGGTTTCACTCATGCCTCCATCTTCTCCACACTTTCACAAGCGTCACCATTGTCCGGGTACCATCCAGCGATTCTCCAACACGCGCGTGGGCTTGGTCGTCTTGACTCCCCTCTTCGTGTCCCTGCCGCCCGGCTCTGAAGCTCTCCATCCACCCGAGCCAGCCCGATCACTGCCGACCTGGGATGGGTGCTGGCTGTTCGTCCTTGAAGGGTTACTATGGGCAGGGCAACCAACTAATCGGTAGTACATTGATCGCCATGTTCGAGATACCTGCCCCGTCGGCGCGGGCGTGTCCCAGTCGCAGGTACCTCGGGTGGGGCCCATGAGGTCGCCGTCCAGGGGTCTTTGCGTCGTCTTGCCTCTTCTGTTCTGCGCGCATGCATCATTCCTAGGCCGGGGGCCATGCCGTGGATGGGCGCCGGCCAACCCCGCGACACTCGACTGTGCCGAGCTTGAAGCTCTCGAACCGACCTTACATATCACTTTCTCGTCATCTAGTCCCGGCGCCTCTCGTCCCGTCATCTACTTCTCCCAGAACCTCGTCTCTTTTATTTCCTCCATCTCGCCTTCTCCCGGAATTCGTCTCCCAATTGCTCTTCAATCCCACTCTAAAGATACCCCTTCGTGCGAACGCTTACCGTAACCGTCGTCCTGTCTCACAACCTTCCCGGGACGTATTCCTCTAACACGTGAAAACCTTCTCCCACTCTTCCAACCAACTACCTAGGTTACCGTTTACCGTCCGACGGAGGAAAACACCACTTGTCCTGCGACCACGCAGTAAACACCATCATCACTAAGCTCACCAACATGGCTACCACCGAAACAATCCTCCAGGGCGTCAACGTCCTGGGCTCCGTCCAGGAGTCTCAGCGCAAGATCCTGACTCCCGACGCCCTCGCCTTTCTCGCCCTGCTGCACCGCTCTTTCAATGCCACTCGCAAGTCTCTGCTCGAGCGCCGCAAGCTCCGCCAGGCCGAGCTCGACCGTGGCGCCCTGCCCGACTTCCTTCCCGAGACCAAGCACATCAGAGAGAACTCCACGTGGAAGGGCGCCCCTCCCGCTCCGGGCCTGGTCGACCGCAGGGTTGAAATTACCGGCCCGACCGACCGCAAGATGGTCGTCAACGCCTTGAACTCGGACGTCTGGACTTACATGGCCGACTTTGAGGGTTCGTCGCGAAGCCCTCCCTCCATCTACTGAACTGTCAGTATGTGTGTACTAACGATAGTGCCTTACTAGACTCGAGCGCACCAACATGGGAGAACATTGTCAATGGCCAGGTCAACCTCTACGATGCCAACCGCCGCCAGGTCGACTTCAAGCAGGGCTCCAAGGAATACAAGCTGCGCACCGATAGAACACTTCCCACTCTGATTGTCCGCCCTCGTGGCTGGCATCTCGAGGAGAAGCACGTCACAGTCGACGGCGAGCCCATCTCCGGCTCTCTGTTCGACTTTGGCCTCTACTTCTACCACAACGCCCACCAGACCCTCAAGATTGGCATTGGCCCATACTTCTACCTCCCCAAGATGGAGTCCCACCTCGAGGCTCGCCTCTGGAACGATGCTTTCAACCTGGCCCAGGACTACGTTGGTCTGCCCCGCGGCACGATCCGCGGTACTGTCTTGATTGAGACCATCCTGGCTGCCTTCGAGATGGATGAGATCATCTACGAGCTGAGGGACCACAGCTCCGGCCTGAACTGCGGTCGCTGGGACTACATCTTCAGCACCATCAAGAAGTTCAGGAACAACTCCAACTTCGTCCTGCCGGACCGCAGCGCCGTCACCATGACGGTCCCTTTTATGGACGCATATGTCAGTGCTTTGCGCCCCGTGGTTGGTTGAAGCAGAAAGCTTACCTTGCGTGCAGGTCAAACTCCTTATCCAGACGTGCCACAAGCGAGGCGTTCACGCCATGGGCGGTATGGCGGCCCAGATTCCCATCAAGGACGACAAGGCCGCCAACGACAAGGCTATGGAGGGCGTGCGCGCCGACAAGTTGCGTGAGGCGCGCGCCGGCCATGACGGGTTTGTCTCCATTCCCTTGCCCTCACGTTCGCCGTCGGGTCAACTCAGCCACTAACACACGAGATCGCAGAACCTGGGTTGCTCACCCTGCTTTGGCGGCCATTGCCTCTGAGATCTTCAACAAGCACATGCCGACGCCTAACCAGCTTTTCATCCGTCGTGAAGACGTCAAGATCGGCCAGAACGATCTCCTCAACATGAACGTGCCCGGCCAGATCACCGAAGAGGGTATCAAGAAGAACCTCAACATCGGCCTGGGCTACATGGAGGCCTGGGTTCGTGGAGTCGGCTGCGTTCCCATCAACTATCTCATGTGAGTGAAGTTCTTCTCAGTATAAGACGTGGTTCAGAAACTTACAAAGCGCCAGGGAGGATGCCGCCACCGCCGAGGTTTCCCGCTCCCAGCTCTGGCAGTGGGTGAAGCACGGCGTGTCGACGGATAAGGGAAAGAAGGTCGACAAGGCCTACGCCCTCAAGCTCCTCAAGGAGTCCGCCGATGAGCTGGCCAGCAAGGCCCCGAAGGGTAACAAGTTCCACCTCGCCGCCCAGTACTTTGCAGGCCAAGTCACTGGCGAGGACTACGCCGACTTCCTGACCACGTAAGCCGCTCCATCCTTGCCTTCTATCCGTCGCCTTGAAATTGGTCTTCTTCTCGCCGTGAATTCGCCGCTGCATGGCTTCATTGCCACTCTGGTGGCTTTCTCCGTCGGAGATCATCGTGTCTGGACAGTATCGTGTGCTAACTGTGCGCCCCAATTACAGGCTGCTTTATGACGAGATTACGGCTGTCGGCAGCGCCCGCCCCGCTTCCAAGTTGTAATCAGTTGATGTTTGAGTGGCAATGTGAGAGAGTACACACGTGTGATCTATGCGCTGTCTGGAACGGGAGGCAATTGGATAGCCGGGACATGACGGTGTCTCTCCATCGGGGGTGTGTGTAGGTCTCGGGGAGAAAGGTCCCCAAAGTACGAAGATGGAAAAAAGTTGGCAGGATCTACGGCTCGCGAATCTCATGTTAGTACTGGCGCCATACGATTGTAAGAATGAAATGTGACTTTGACAAGAACTTTTTTTCTTTTGCAAACGCTGTCCCCTATCCGATTTCGTGCCCGCCCACCTCCCATCTGCCATGGTCTCGGGGCATTCATGCCGCCACGCATGAGCCTAGACCTGTCATGATCGAATCACCGAGGGGGGGGGACCCCCGTGTGGTCTCAAGACGCACACGAAGGGTTGGCGTGCCGATTGGCCGGCGCCAACGGGAGACATCCCACCTTTCCAGTTCTTGGGCATGAGGCGGAGCAGATCCCGACGAACGGGTGGGTGGTCTACGTCCATCCCGTTCAAACCCAGCGAGTGTAGGTGTAGTAAGTAAGTAGCATGGATGAGTGTGCGTATCTACTCGTTGGGGCGATAAACTCGTCGGAACAAGAAACGAAAGAAGAAAGAGGATCGTCTAGAACGGTCCTCGGTCGAACCCTTCTTGCATTCGAGTCAAAACGCCTCGTTCTCGGCCTCGGCTTTCTCCTCTTCTCGGCGTCGACTCCGCCGCGGACGAGGCGAAGGCTTGAGACCCCCCCTCCCCCTTATCGTGAGGAGTGGGGAGGAGCAGGAGGAGGCAGCCAGCCATGGAAAGTAGACACGATAGGGGAACTTGAGAGACAACCAAGGAAAACAAGCTCACCGCTCAGACCGGAGGAAATGGAGGGCTGTCCGCGGGACGCCCAATCGGGCTTTTGGGGGACGGGCCGCGACGGGGTGCGACATGCTTTGAGGCGATGTGATTGATATTTCGCGCAAGAGCGACAGAAGGGACAACCTCCCGAGATGGCTGTACGGGACGGAGACGGACATTTCGTCGTGCCATCAACCGCGTCGATATCCGTCATATCGATAGGTCATTATCATCTGCTCAGAGGGCGTGGATCACCGGCCCAAGTGGGAGCGGGCTGAGACTGCCGGCGAGGGCGTGCTGGTGTAGGAGGTACGCGAGTGGTCAAGACGGAGAGGAGGGTTCGTCAGGGCCGTCCACTGACAGCTCGGAGCGGGCCGTCGACGGCGACGACGTCGTATGTCCGAGCATGCAGAGGCTATCTCGACGAAAGGGGGTGGGACAGCACCAGGACTCTCATCCTCCAACATTTTTACAGTGGCAAACCGGTTGGTTGGAATATCGACTCGGCAGCTTCCTTTTCCAGATCCACGATCGCCTCAACACAGACTTGCTCGCAACCCCTTCCGTCGGGAGGAAGCCTGTGCGTTTGGCTCAGGTTGGGGCCGGGCCGGTGATCGTATGTGAATGACCTGTCATTTCTCGAGTCTCGCTGTTCCACCGAGATCACGGTGATAGTCCCGTGTCAGGCGTGAGTTGGTTTACATGTTTCTCTTGACGTTCTCATTTCCTTCTGCCTCAGATAGCTCCATCATAGTTCCCCTTTAGCGATGTGTGTGGTAAGTCATCGCAAATGACCGGTCATTTCCGACTGGAAAAAAAACCTTCTCAAAGTTGACAAGACGGACAGCCGATGGGCTAGTAAGTCGGTAGGCTCGCCAGAAGTCTCGAGTGTGAGATTCAGGGTCCCTCAAGTGTGGAGAGAGGGTGGACTTTCTTTTGGGTGAGTGACGACGATGCCTACTTCGTCAACTTTAGTCATTTATGATGAATCGTCAGCGCCATGGCCACGAGACCGATTAGCGGGCCCGGGAAAAAGAAGAACATGGCTTTTTGATGTGAACCCAGTGGGCAGGCACCGCCTCAGTCTTTGGAGAAAGAAAGCATCCTTCTGGCTACCTCTCTCTGTCTATGTCCATGTCTCTCTGTCTGGGCTACACTAGATCTCTTGTCTCTGATCCGCGACGCCACCACGAGTTTTAGATGAGTTGAGGAAGAAGAAGAAGAACCAGTTCAAGTCTGGAGAGCCAAAGAAAAAAGAAAAGAGGTAGCAGAAACCCAACTTGTCTTGCTTCGGTTGCCGCTCGCTCGGGCCTCTCGACTCTTCTTGGTATCTATTATCGAGCTTTCGTGTGGGCTCGCTCCTGAAAGAAGGAAACTTAGAAACCAGCATGTTGTGTTTGCGTTTTCTCTTCTCCCCTCGGCACCCCTTCCCCAAGGTGTGGGATTAATTCTCTTCTAGGGTCTACGACATCATCTTTTGTTGATCGTCGCTTTGGAAAGGCGAGGGATGTCTTTGGAAAGTCATGTTATATCATGACGGATGTTGTCATGTGTTCCTTCTGCATGTTCCCATCTGGAATAGAGCATGAGTGGGGTTGGGCTCTAGCACGTGCCGAGAATGAAGGTGTTATCTCGACTGATCGGCGAAGGGCACTCAGTAGACTCGAAGGAGTAAAGAATCGTCAACGTAGAGTACCTTCTGATGACAGGCACCTGTGTCCAGGTTACCTCCCAGAGCCACCATGCACGGGGAAACCCTGTTCTTGGCGAGAAATAAGAAAAGCGAAACGTCAATAAACTGTCTTGACGATGTACTTCCTATGACCAATTGCTTCGGACAGACGTGAAAAGTCAACGTAATAACTGCTTGGAGTCGTCATAAAACCTCGCCGTGGAGAAGAAGAGGGCGGGAAATTAAAGCGAAAGAGCGTTGTCAGATATCGGACTATGACTTCACCATCGCCAGGACACATCCGAAAACCTGTCTCACCAAAAGATTTAACCCAATCACCGGCGGGTTATACATCTAGTGAAGTCTGAAAACTTGTGACCACAACACGCGAGAACCGAAATATGACAGAAGAGAGGTGAGACTAGTGCCTTTTCGTTAATGTTGAGAGTGCCCATATTGCATCGTTGAGGCACCAAAAGCAATGTTGCGTCTCAGACCCTCTCTCGCTCTCTTCTAGTAACGCAATTTGAAAACCGGTACATCGGGGGTGTATTAGAGCAGACTGCTATGTCACAGTCTCTTCCGCTCGACAGTCCGATTTTCCTTTAGGGTGACCAGTAATCAGAAACAGTTGGCATTGGACGTCGCTATGTGCATCTGCAACAGAGGCCACAGCAACGACCTACTCACAACAGACAACCAGAGGAAATGTCTGTCGTGCTCGTGCTGTTTCTAGCGTTGCAGTTTTCGAGAGATATGAGCAAAAACCGGATAAAGATGCCGGTTGGGCTTTACTGTCGATGCCATGCAGCTTGATCGTTTAAGCTGCAGCTGGCTGGAGATGCCCAATAGCTGGTCGTCAGACAAGAATTCACAACGCTTGGAGTTGTTGTTTTTGCTCTCGATTTTCTTTGCCCAAGAACCCGCCCTAAACTCCCCGAAGAAACAGTGCATGGAAAAACAAGATACTCCGTACAGTCTAGCCGACAGTTTCGGTGCCCATGTCAAATTTGTCTCACAAACACAGGGCTGACTTGGGACGGCCAAAATCAAAGAACCTAGCGGGGGTTTCGTACTGCTAGATATGAACCTCTCTGTCAAAGATGGCCCAGGGAACTTGACTTGAATTCGTCACAGCAAGTGTTGGTCTCGGAGTGCCCGGGAGACAGCGTTGCTGTATTTGGAACCCCTCGCTCCGTGTGCCCTGATGACTACAGCGTTGATTTCGAGAAGGAGATATTCTCGGCACTCTTGGCATATGAATGAATCTGCGTTCGTGATTCAAAATCGATGAAAAACGCAGCTGCCCTGTTTGGCATCGTCGCAAGCACGGATATCTCTGCAGCTCTTCGCGAGTAGCCAGGCCCCGAGTATGCCTAGACACACCATCATGCGCTCTGAGACCTGGATCCAGTGAGCCCGAGACATTGATGTCCTTCCGCACGCACGAGGTTGGAATGGTTACTGAACTAGCAAACCTTCACAGTACGCGATTGAACTGAGCTCTCGTCCTGGAACCAGAGGCAGAGCGGGGCAAAACGGGTACGCCAGCAAAGCTCAGGTACGACTGGGGACCAAGTCATCGAACAGGCTGAGAAGGTCCCGACGTTGAAACCAGAAACATGTCGGGACCGCGCTTCGATAGGGGCGGGTGCGGTAGGATCAATACACGGATGGCCAGTGTCGCATTGGATAACCTACGGTGCTAGGAGATATTCGTCGTTTTCCAAACGGTGCGGGAAAGACCAAAGGAGGAAAGCGACGGTTGAGACAAGCTTCGTGGGGGTTTTGAGGAACAACGGCTGCTTCGAAAAGAGATTAGAAAAGGCTGTGCTATAAAATGTCGTAACAACAGGATTCAGGGTTTACGCCGGCTCAAACCTGTGCAGTTGGCCTTGGGGCCGGTGCCAACGCGGCGGACAGACGAAGGCTGCAGATGCTCGGCATCGGACCCAAAATCGACAGGGCTGGCCACGACAAGCCAGATCCGCGGTGGCGCGTTGAGAACGAAGGCTGTTCGGAGGCACAAAGGGCAGCCCAGCCATTTCGCCGGCTGGCAGACCAATTGGTTGAATCTTGACGGCTGCCATGATGACAGGGCGGAGGCCGTTGCAGACGCGGCACCGATCAAGGCCTAGATGGGAATCCCTCGAGTGCTGTGGGTGGCGGACAGGTATGGCCGTTTAAGCCATGGTAAGTCGCAGGACAATTGCTCGATAACGGCGATGTAAACCTGGATTCTGCATTGCATCACGTCGGCCGAGACTGAGACGCAGCTGAGGTAACAGGCAAAAGCCCCTGGTGGGCACACCAGCAAACGCGTAGACAGAGGCACGGGCAAGGACAGGGCTGGCGTTGGGTATCGGCCGAGCATCCGTCCTTCCCCGACGTTTCGTCCCCTTTGTTAAGCGAACAGACTGGTTTGGAGGCAAGGTAAGTTTCCGGTCCCTGAATGTTTGATTGCGATTGTCGAGACGCGAAGAAGCGGCCTGTGTGCTGCGTGCTGTGTGCTGCGTGCTGTGTGCTGCGTGTTGGGTTCAGGAGGTTTGTGTTGGAGTGAAAGGCAGGAGGACGTCAGTGCGACCACGCCTGGATTCTTGGGCAAACCAGTGGCCCACTCCAGACCCGACAGCTGGGTCGGCGCCGCTAGGGGACGGGCTTGAGCCGGGGAAGGTGCAACTCCAACATTGGATGGCAGGTGGGCGGTCCAGCACGGGGCGTCAAGGGGTGCCCGATCAGTCTTAGGCGTGTGGATGGGCGGGTGGGAGCACTCCATGCGAGCTCCAGGTTTGCGATGTCCGGCGGCCTGGGTCCAGTGGCTTTGGCGGCTTGCACCGTACTCTTCTGAGAAGAGGGGGGAGCGGCATGTTGGAGGCAGGTACCATCTATGCTACAATTGGCGAGGGGTACTTTCTGCAACTACCTGAGGTATCTCTTGGTGTGATGGACCCTGAGATCGACTTTGCAACATCAGTCATCAAGTGCTCCGTAAGCAGTACTCTACCCGCGTGCCTACTCTGTAGATACCTATATTGGTACCCGTAGTTTTGTGGTAAGATGTTGAGCAGGCAACCGCTTACATGGGTGATGGAGGATTGGAGCAAATCCATCTCAGGACTCAGGACGTACCTTCCTTACCTCACCTACATTACCTTACCACACACACAGTACAGTACCTGCGTTGGAGGAAGCCCGGGGTAGCGAGATCAAAGGCAGTGACGACGAGCCCTTGTGTCTTGTGCCCTTGTGCCCTTGTTCTGATGGGAACTTCCATGTTCGGATTTTTTAAAGTTAAGCCACAGCTCCTTTTCGTCCCACCAAACACCACTTCCGACCTTGGTAAGGCAAGTGGGACTGGATGGGTGCAGCAGAATGGAAGGAAGTAGGCGCGTAGGTACCTAGCCAAGTAGCGGAAGCCCTCCGCCACATGGCTTTGTCTACCTGCCCAAGAAGTGCACTTTGAGCAACTCGCTTTGCCATATAGGAGGTACCTTACCTTCCCTAATGTAGGTAAGCGGTACGTTAGATACTTCACCTTTCCAAACACGTAGTTTCGCCGACGCGCCAGTTGCAACATCCTAGGTACGCCACTACGTAGCTACCTCTTTACCTAGCTAGGTACGTGCCTACCTCACTCACTCCCGTCCTCGCAATGACAC
Source organism: Colletotrichum sojae (assembly GCA_014235955.1). Taxonomy (NCBI): domain Eukaryota; kingdom Fungi; phylum Ascomycota; class Sordariomycetes; order Glomerellales; family Glomerellaceae; genus Colletotrichum; species Colletotrichum sojae. Next base: position 35,946 of record WIGN01000275.1, on the reverse strand, counting down.
CAAACACAGCAGGGGGCAACAGGTTCCTTTTTCTCCCTGCCCGTGCCTCATGGCCCCTAGGGGGGAAACGCCTCCTCCGTTGAGGTGCCGCCATCTTGATCGCAGATACCATACCTTGCCAACCTTCCTCATCTGCCTTCTGCCTTACCTCACCATCTCACCTCCAGGTAGGTCGGTTCCAGTTCCAGTTCCAGGTAGAAGGTAGCGTGGGTACCGTGGGCAAGGCACGCATCAATGGCTTGCCAGCCGTTGCAGCCTTGACCAAACCCTCGGAATCCTGTTCGCCAACTTCCCCCTGGTTACTGTACCCAGCTCGAATCCGAACCAACAGACTGCCGCCGCCCTCCGATGCTGATGCTGATGCTTTCCTCTGACCTCAGCTCACATCACCGTCCGTTCCGTCCTAACACTACCAAGAACTGCCGCACTGCCGCGCTGCCTTCTTACTCAGCACTTCTACTTCTCTCCGGAGGGGGAGCCAACTCACTCGGTGCACTCACTCACCTGTTGGCCTGCCAGGCGGGCATCCTGCACCGCGCGCCAAGATCCGAGAACATCGACCCGCCTGATCCCTCCTCGTCCGTCCCGGAACTGGCCAAGCGTCGCTGCAGCTGAAAGCTTCATTCACGCGGGCGAGGTGCTCTGTACTATCACCTGCCACCAGGCAAGCGTCTGTCTGTCTATCCTGATCGGTCGCACTCGCCGATAGTTCGCAGAGAAATATTGCATTTGGGCCATTCCTCCATGCCTACCTATCTCAACTCAGGTATAGGCAGATACGATACCTCAGTCGCGACACCCAAAGCTGCAAATCACCCTGGTCCTTGGGCAAGCCCACCCGCAGTCCGCGCCGCTCACGTACCTATACTACCTACGGCAATACGGTAAGGCCATAAGCTGGTCTAGCCTCCCCATTGAGATAATTACCGCTCAAGCAGATTCAAGCCTAGTCCGAAAGCCTTCCCGTTCGACCCCTGAATAAGAAAACGCCATCCTGCAAGCACCCTCTGTTCGGCGTCCTCGGTGGCGCTGATCCTACGCCCACGAAGCCGAAACGCCTCCCACGCGCCGCATCTTATTGTGCGCCTAGTGCCCCATTGCGAATTCGATGGCACCTCGCATTGAATTCCCCAAAGAACCAGCTCCGTCACCGTCCACCTTCGATTTGTGTCGCCCATTGCATGGTAGGGTGACAATCACGCATGGCGACAACGTCGTGGGGTTACCGTCGCCCGTCCACTACGCTGTCCGGCGACCCGTGCCAGGCGACTCTATCCGAGGCGGAGATGGATGGCCGGGTGAGGTCCCCCAGCATCAATACAAACTCCAAACAGGGACGATCCGATGGGCTCGCCCGACAGGCCGGGACTCATCCCTCAGCAATCGGCACCATCCCCTGTCTGTGCCAGGGCTCGGAACCACACTACGTCCGTATCGCTGGCTGCCTACAGCTCAATGGCACCTCCCGACCGGGCCTACCCCTACTTTGCGGTCGGTGCGAGCTAAGATCACGCCCCTCCCACTCGCGGCTGCCACGCCACGCCCATGTCTCGCGTCGCCCGCCCGCCAGCCCGCCTGCTCACCTGTCGTCAGTCAACCCTCGACCGGCACGAGACGAGGAGAAGGAGGAAGAATACGGGGCGTTGCAAACCTCGAAAGCCGTTTCGCGGTCTAAAGGCCATCATGACCTCAAACAACCTTCTTCACACAAATCTGCGCCTGGCTTCTCTGATCTGCATCTTCTAACCACCAGAACAAAGCCTCTAAGAGGCTCCCCGTGTACTGCCCGCGCCCAATCCGGATTAGCCTTGAAAGAGACGCGACCTTCGCAATTTCCCGCTTCATTCCCCAAGAGCACCGTCTCTTCGAAGTTTTTTCCCCCAGAGGAGCTGCGTCCAAGTGGCTGGCCCAAACAAGAGGACTACAATCCATGCCTGTTTGCGTCTGGAAAGCCAGCGTACCGACAATTTCACCTCACATGTCTTCTTCCTCCGACTGTCGACAATCAACAGACACGGATGAGTTCAACGCACCTTGGCATCGCCAATGGCGCGAATGTCTCACAGGGGTTGACTCGAACGTGGGCGACGAGTCTAAAAGCTTCGCTTTACGCTCTCGACTTCTCGACCCGAAGAACCGGCAAGCCAGAACACGGGTGGTTATCAGGGGCGGCTTGCCCTTGTCGTGCACACCAAAAAGGACGATTTCGTGTTAAACGGCGTTGATTATTGCTTTGGGCGCTTGACGACCACCTGGCCCGTCCCCTCCCCAATCTTCATCGTCTCTTACCGCAAGCCGGCTCCCTGTGGGCCGTGGCGGATGGATTCCGCAGGCACGCCACGAACCTGCCCCGGGCCGCTGAGTGCCACTTAGCCTCACAAATCCAGCGTGATCAGCGGGCCCAGCTCATGTGGCTGTCTGACAAGAAACAACCCCTGCCGCTTGGGGCAACAGGACGGGCAAGCTTTCACTGCCGTTTTGCAGCCTCGATCTGCGCCATGCAGTGGCAGAGGAGACACGGCTCTTTGGATTCCTGCCGTCGGGACTGTCCCAGTCCGCAACGCCCTTTACTGTCGCAGAGGCTCATGGGATGGGTGCACCGAGAAGCCTCGGGCTCGTCAGACGGCGGTCCATAGCCGCAACGGTCTCTATTTTTGTAGCCACGGGTCCACGAGTCCAAGTATCCACGATTTATGACAATACATGCAGCTGCCATCGTCGTCCGTCGCTGCCGAAGCGGAAATCACAATCGACATTGCAAAGGCTCGATGGCAGAACGCACATTTGCGCATGGTGGTCCCTTGCCAAACGGCAGCTCTCTCTCGGGTTACACAAGCCGTGACTTGAACCCGCAGTCGCGGGAAGACGGCTCAATGTAACCAATCCGTGTCCAGTCAATTTCAGCGCTCTCTAAAAATGGAAACAATATTTATTGACCTATTACCGATAAACTTATGAGCTCGGGATGGACGCAGGCCTTTCAAGCTTGTGATGAAAGAAGGCTCGCCAGCATCAAATTTCGCGACCGTCTTGATATCAGCACACTATGCACCCTCAGCAAAGAGTGTGCCCAGCGCGCTCTCCCAGATGCTCGTCAAAAATTCCCGGAAGCAGTCAAGGCCATAGTCCAGCTCTGGCCTTAGTACCCTTTAGGACTAGGCTCATGACGCGGTAGTCGGGGAGCTGGAACAAACCCGGGGAGACCAGGTGTTGAGGGAGACATGGACAGGCACGAGGTGACGGGGCAGCACCCTCGGTGCGGAAAGAGAGCCCACGGCCCACGCACATGGAACCCCGGCGACCCTCCCGCCTGGGAGAGAAGTGCGACCTACCATGTAGGATTGAGGGCGGGCCCATGGGTGACGGATGGGTGCATGAAACTCGCACAAGCAATGGAGGCACTGGGAGTGGCGCGAGCTCCCTTGACGAGGTCCAACGACGTCGACGCCTGAGATTGACGCAACGACCGGCGCGTCCAATAAGTCCTCCTGCGCGCCAAATAATGACGCGCGACTCGAGGAACGCTTTGCGCAAACACGGGCAAGAGAAACAACATGAACAGTCACCCTGCAGCACGCGAGGGACGGTAGAAGACTAGGAAGACAACCATCTTGCATGACTGCAAAGTTTGCAGCAGAATCAACGCCCCAACGGAGTAAGAAACCGCCCCTGCATGACCAACAACAATTGCAGGTATGTATGTGAGTACGGTTTTTTCTCGACTAACTTGACTCCAGTACGGACGACCTGGCAGCCTGGCAGCGGGTGCAGGGCCGAAGCGTGCATCAAATGCATCGCTTACACATCCTCCTTGGTTACCAGTCTTGGAACCCAGAAAAGCGACTCAAGCTGCAGCGCAGCAGACGTACTATGGTGGTTGTTGCCCTCTCGCGCCTCGGGGATTGGTGCATCTGCTGGCTCGGAACGCAAGCATGCTGCCAGCATCCCACCAGTCGTCTCGGTTCGCTCGTCAAAATAAAGTCTCGCCCCCGTCGTGGCCGACAGCGCAAACCCGACCCAGCATGCAGAGAAGTCTGCCCTCACCGTCGGCACAGTGGCACTGTGCCACCATGGCACTTCGAGGCTGCTAGGCCGTATGCGTTCCCACGCAGCTGGACCATGCAGCGGTGGCGCCCTTAGCTGCCGACTAGACCGTAGCGCCTGCGCCTGGCAGAAGGCTAGCAAAGCGAGACACGGCTGGGTCAAATTGAAGGGGGAACCCTGGTCTCAGCGAATAGAGCGAAACCCGGCCTTCAAGGGCTGCCAGCAACGAAATTGTCCAGCTGAGGGTGTGGCGGTCTGCAAAGCATTGGGCGGTCACCCTGGGCGCGCTTGGCCGCCCAGAAAACCTACGACCAGGCCTAAACCAGTTCGAAGAGCAGCGAGAAGAAAGAACCAGGCCTGCCAGACAGGACAACGACGCCCACAAACCCAGACGTTGGATTGGCATTCGTTGGCATTTACACTGGTGCAAATCGGCCGGCCCACCATGGCAGAGGAGGGAAGACATCACCAACGCTGCTCTACGGAGGGGTGGCAGCGTGGTTGGCTACGGCCAGCGTCAACTGGGAAGGCGACGACAAAGGGGCAGGGAGCTGCCATCGCCAGTCCAATTGGCGGTGCATGCCTTCAACGTTGAAAACGGACGAGTGACGAGACTGGTGCACCTCTTAGGCACACACCTACGAGCTACGAGGCTGTTGGTCGATTTTCTGCTTCAGTTGGCGCAAATCCCCTTACACCGAGGTCGTCGTCATTTCCCAGATATATTGAACCTCGGCCGTGACTACTCCATGGTAGTGTAGAACTTGCGGCTCAGATGTCCGATGGTCGATGATGAGGACGGACGATGCACGGCGGAGAACGGTACGCAAAAGCTCGAGCAGCCGCAGCGGGCTGTCATGTACATGCATCCGTGACAGCTTGTCAAGCCAGGCCACGAGCCATCGTCAGATCAGATGGCACCGGGGCGCAAAATTGTCCGAGCTTGTTTGGGAACGGAGCAGTGGATCGTCTCGATTCTAGGGTCCAACCAAACCAGACGGTCCATCTCGGTCTTCACACGACCTACAGAGTACGGGTAACAATATAAGACTACTGCATGGATTTCACAGGCAAGCGGTGCCCCGACGGGCGTTTTGGGGTGTACTTGACACAGGGCCGGTGCGGTCAAAGAGCCACCAGCGAGAGGGCCGGTTTGATCCCTGCGGGCTGAACAGTGGGCTCGTTTCCCCCACAGATGGAGCTGGCTGGACGTCGGGATGGAAGTTGAAGAGAATTTGCGCCTATCATCCTCTCCAATCGATCGAGAAGGGAAAACACGACCAGATACCGCGGTCAAGACGTGCGTTTGCTCCAGGCAACATCCAAAACGGCAGCTAATAAACCAGGCTGGGCTGGACTGAGTTTCTGGGAACCCCTGATATGATGCCGACTGAATCGGCCATGGCCAGCTGAGAGCCGCAATCCCCGCGTGCAAGACGCGAGAATGATCGTCTCTTCTGGTCTATACAGTATTGCACGGACGATCTCCAGCACCATCCTCTCTTATCATGACCCAACGCCGTCATTCCCCGGTGCCTTGCTCTAGTTGATAGCCCCGTCACGAGCACAGATGTCATTCAATATGTGGCGAGACGTTCCCATGCCAAGGGCGACTTGGCTACCCATTGACAGGCACTATCAATCCGCAATGGATGGATGGGTGCACTGCGCTGCTACAACCCTGCGACCCGTCCGCGGTCAACGAGATCGTGGCGGGCAAACATCTTGACCCGACCCTGCCCCCGACCCACGGCGCCAAGATGAACAGGGCAGGGTGCACAATACGGGGGCAGCGCGGCACACGGTGATGAGCGCGGTCGCTCGGTAGGCATGCAGCCAGCATCACATCGCGCCTTCAGATAGGATTGGACGGGGTGGCGGATGAGATGGGATAGACGGGAGAGCAACACCGCAGCACACGATACTGCGCATAGCTACATGGCAGAGGCAGACGGACGATTGTGAGTGGCCTTTGGGGTCGTGGTAAAGGGTTAAGCTGACGCGATGCAGGACCAGGGGCCCGAGCCTCCAATGTGAGAAAGGGCAAGAGCATGAGCGCTCAAGCATCGCAGCGAAGCCTGAAGGTACGGAGTAGGCTCGCCAAGATCTCTTTCTCTCTCTTTCTCGGTTCACGCCCCGGGGGTGTGAGTACCGATCCAGAGATGCACCCCCGAATCCAACATTGGTTCAGTGTTCTGGGCTGGGCGACCGCACCCCGGGCATCAGAGTGGGCCTAACAATAATACGGGCCAAAGAGTGCGAATAAGCTGAGTCCCCGCGACAGGGTTGTTCTGACCCTGAGCTGAGGGATCCCAGCTCACGAACCCGAGATGGAGGTACAAGGCTCGCTCTCTCGCTCTCTTCCTCTCCCTCTCTCTCCAACCATGATGGCCTGAGCGGTCGTGCGCACCACATAGTACCGGCGCGGGTCATCTCAGCGTTCGTCCGGGCCTGCATCATTCCTGGTCCGGCTATCCGTATCTACGGAGTACAGTGAGATGTCTGTCTCTCCCAGTCTCTGGCTCTTTTTCCCGGGTGTCGGGCTGGCGTGTCGCACACTTTGGCTGGGTTGAGATGAAATCCCGAAAAGCCAACAGCAGTCTCATCCCGGATCGTCCAAAGTATTGCGGTTCGGGGAAAAGAAAAAGAAGGTTGGGCGGAGCATCCCAACATGCTTCCTGCGCCCGAACCGATCGCCTTACTACTACTACGTAGGTACCTGATTACATGCCTATTCTGTCGGTAAGGTACGTTGATTGATGTTGTCATTGTCAAAATCGGAATCAGATGCCAGCGGGCGACGAAGGAGCAAGCACATGCGCGTCGATGCTCAGAGTGGGAAAGGCCGACGAACATCAGGAGACAAGGGAGCTGGATGCTATGTATCCGTAGATGGCATCCAAAAGCCTGGCTGGCACCAAGTCAGCAATAAGGTACTCTTACTCACTGGCAAATGGCCTGCGCGCATTGCAAGTGCAGTTCGGATAGAGCCAGACGAAGGAGGTGAGGTACGGAGTACCGTACGGAAGGATACCTTGCTCGCCTTGGCCAGAATTGGTTGATGGACAGGGTTCTAGCCTCGACCACTACTCTCGGTTTTTTCTCCATTCTCCCATCTGTTTCCCCCCCTTTCTTATCCCATCCTGTCTCTCTGCCTGGCGTCTCCGATTTTCCTGGTAGCAGCGAGTGCCCTACGGTACCGTGTCTACGTTTCTATCCGTACCTGCCTCGAGGTAGGTATCGTAGGTAGATAATACCAATCAGCCAACCTTATCTGGAGGTAGGTAGGTACTATGCAGGAAGGAAGGCGGATGCGTATGTACCAACAGCAGTCAATGCCTACCTACTACATACATACTCAGCAGTATGTACAGCTATTACGACGATTATGGTATGTACGTACTTGCCTCCTGTACCGTCGCCGCGTCTCGTCCCTTCCCAACACCCCCCCCCCATGCCATCCCGTCAATCAATCCTTCTCTCTTTCACTTGTACACGCCGCCTGCTGCTTCTTTCATCGTTTCTTTTCCGGCTGGCAGGTTCCAGTTGGACCACCCCCCCTTCTCTCTCTCTCTCTCTCTCTCTCTCACTCTCATGCACATACACACACCCCCCTTCCACCCCCTGGTTTTCCCTCCTCAGCAATGACCACCAAATGAATGATGACAGACCTGGCTGGAACACGGCCTCTGCAGAGGCTACATAGTACATCGTACGTACACTTCACTCCACCGCTTTGCTCACTCCCCCCTTCCACTTCCACTTCCACTTCCTCATGTAGCCTCAATCCCAATTCTAATCCCAATCCTAATCCAGCAAGCACTCCAACAACAGATAATACCTACCTACCTACGTGCTATGCACCTACACACACCTGTCTCCTACATAGTACCTCAAGTCTCTTGTGCGCCCACACCCAGAGTCCCTCTTCTTGCCCGGGTCATTCTGGACGCCAATCGCTACTGAACACCTCCCCTCCCCTCCCCTTTCTTACGCTCACCCTCCTCGTCCGTGTTTCCCCAAGGCAAGGCAAGGAGCCTCGCACACTCCTGATACTTGCCTTACCTCGCCTTAGCTGTGCCTGCCTTGGGCTTGGGTTGGTACCTACCCCCTTCAAGTTCCCCTTCACCCCCAATAGCGCTAGACAGAGGAGAAGAGACACTGGAGAGGGCTGTAGTTCTCGTCCGTCAACCTATGTCAATGAAAAACTAACTACCTGTAATCTCCAGAGAAAGGCGCTGACCTTTGAGCAACCCACCCCCCCTCTTCCCCTTCAGACCTGCTGTTCCGGCAGCCTGCTTGTATCCCGACTGCGACTGCCTTCGACCTGTAACGCCCAGACACTGCTGTCCAGTCCCAAGTCGAGGGTCGGTCACACGCCACTGCTGTCCGTTCCTCAGCGAAGGTCCCATAGTACCAGGTGGGTGCGGTCTGCTGGTCCAGCAGCAAGGAGAGAGTGTGAGGAGGAGGTACCGTACCTCGAGTTGCTGCAGCGTGAAGGCTACGGATACCTTGCCTTCCTTGCCTCGCCCTCCTGCATCTTTGTAGGTATTCGTTCCGACTGGTCTCCTCGATGAATAGGTGACAGCTATACATCCAGAGAGTAGACCCCCCAGCGCAGTTCAACACAGGACTGGCCAAGACGGACCGAGAGCGACGTGGGGAAAACCCTATCAATCGAATCCATCGAAGAAAGTCTATTAATTTTTTTTTTCCCTTGGGAGAAAGCAAAACACAGAAAAAAAAAGGGCCCTGTGATCAGAATATGCCCCGGAGAACGATATTCTTCCGAATAAGATTCAAGCCTCGTGGATCTCGCCTAGCCCTCTCGTCTGGGTGGTCGAGTCGCAGGGCAGCTACAAAAGAGAGAGACTGTCTCTCTGGAGAGACACTGAACGACAAGGAAAAGCATCATATCCATCACATCTCTCCCCGACCGTCGGTACAGACCAAGACCCAGACAACAGTCTCTGTCCCTTCTTTTTTTCTCTCGTCCCCCTTCCTCGTCGTCCTCGTCTCGCAGGCGTAGGGCAAACGCACTCGGGAGTCTCATACGCCGTCCAACAACGAAGGCTGCTTACACTACTTGGGAGAAAGCCGAGGCGCACCCAGGGTCCTCCCATACCCATAGGTAGTGTGGTGTAGCCTTTTGGTGTTGGACTATCCGTACCATTACCCATTCGCAAGCCACCTTCAGCCCTCTCGAGCTAAGAGCCTGGCTGGCTCTGGCCTAGCAGATCTCGGGTTAGCCCCCAAATCCAAGTCCCGCACCATTAACGAGCTACATATATTCGACAGCCGCCTCCGCACTCGACGGGGGGGGAACGTACTGGACTGGCGCCCTAAGGTGATCGACGCACGATAGCTCCTTTCGACAACCCGTCTCCAGGATAACTTAAAACCAGCCCACAAAGCACCCTTCGATTCCGTCCATTGGCAGTACATCTACCTTACCTCCCTTGGGCCATATCTATCTCTCTATCCGGCCACGACAACCAACTACAACTACCTAGGTTCCTTCCTTCCACCTAACCCCCCCTACCTTCCTTTGGACGGGCCTAATCTATCGACTTGGAAATTCCGAACTTTTTTGTTGGTCGGTCAATCTTCTTCACTTCTACCGTGTCTTATCTTGGTCGCCCATTCCATTCATTCCCCCAAGAATCACGACATTCCTTCCCCGAAAGGCGACGGACGAGCCGGACATTGTACGCGATCCGGGAGAAGGAGCAAAGCATCGATTCGCTTGGTCACCATCAGAAGCGGCAGGAGAGCAGCAGCGAGGCGACGAAACGGCAACTGCAGCAGCAGAAGCAGCAACAGCGGAACCAGCGCCAAAAAGTCTTCGGCTTCTCCATTCCTCAGCACCGCGCCGAGGTTCCAGCTTCTTCTTGTTCGGCCATCTATCCATCGGGCTGCACCTGCAACCCTGGGATTGAGAGGTATCGATCTCCTCTCGCACCTTCCGCTCGGAGGTCGTCTGCGACTATTGTGTGGCGCGCTCCACCAGGGCAACGTCGACCTACCTACCTACCACCTACCTGCCTACCTAACTACCTACCTACATTGTACCGCATCTCGAGAACGGAGACCAGGCGACCAGGTACCTCGCCTACCTTTCTTCCACTTATTAAGCCTCAACAGAAGCGGAAGGAATCTGCCTCAGAATGGCCATGGAAACTCCAGGGAGCTTTGCGGCTCGGAGACCGGCGGCGTCAGCTTTGCCAGCTCTGCCTCCCTTCCCCCCGACATCAAACCAAGATATTCCCAGTACGAGTAGACCACCTCATCAGTACCCCCTCAATTACCACACGCAAAACGTCCAGTCATCCCCTCCGTGGCAGAGCCCAGCGATGATCCCGCCGTCGGCTTCTGCCTCGTCCTCCTCCGCTGCTACTTCAAACACCCACCACTCTCCCAATACCGCCAGCTCTGGTCTAACATCGCCTTCAGGAGTGACAGGTGAAGGGCTTAGTCCGCTCTCCTCGGGCGGTATTCACACCACGAGCTCGCAAAACTCCCAGTACTACGCCGGCGCCCACGGAGCATGGCCGACGCCCTCGACCAGTTCTTACCAGCTCAGCTCCACGCCGCAATCAATGCCCCAAGGCCACAACTACCCTTCTCGCGCGAGCAGCACCTACGAGCAGCAGTCTCCCATCACCTACACTCGCACATCCCAGTCCCCCGCAACAGGTGGCGATGGCCTTCCAGCACCGCAGTACGGAACGGGACCGGCTCATCACCCTCACCACCCTTATCAGCCGGGCTACTCGGCAGGGGCAGTCTCTACTCCCGTTAGTTTGCCTTCCCAGGCGCCTAGCCACGCCTCGATTCTCAGCTCCCAAGCCTCCGCCCCGGCCCAGCTCCCCACGCCCGGCGCCGTGTCTTCCCACGTCGACTCGTACGCGCAGTCTCGGCCCCCCGCTTCCTCCGGCTACTACACCACGTCGCCCTCGGGCCCTCAACAGCCCACTTACTCACCCTACCCACCTCATCCGTCGCCACATGCTGCTCCCCCTACGTCCTCGACCGCATCAGGGAGAATGACTCTCAACCTCAACATGGCGCCTCCATTGTTCCAACCCCAGCAGCGATACTACCCTCAAATGCCTGCCTCGGTCCTCTCCAACCTGGGCAGCCCGGGGCACCAGATGTCTCTGGTTCCGGGCATGGGGATGCCTCCATATGCGCAGCACCATCTCTCTCCCGGCATGTACGGGCATGGTCATGGTCACGGGGGCCAGCAGAATTCCCCAGCGGAACGCCCCTTCAAGTGCGACCAATGCCCCCAGTCTTTCAACCGAAACCACGACTTGAAGAGGCACAAGCGAATCCACCTCGCAGTCAAGCCGTTCCCTTGTAACTACTGCGACAAGAGCTTCTCGCGGAAGGACGCACTAAAGGTGAGCAAAATTGTCTACGTAACCTGCCGAATGTGTCGTTGCTAACCGCTTTTACAGCGTCACCGCTTAGTCAAGGGTTGCGGCAGTGAAGAGAATGGAGACGCAGCCAAAGACAAACGCATCTCGGATGATAGATCTTCACCAAAGCAGGATTAAATGTTGGTTAATACCAGGTGGTGGGTGGTCTGCACGGCGTAGGGTAACGACGACGATGTATATTAATCCGGGAACTGGGTTGGGCGGTACTACAGTAGGGTAAAATTCCCTATAATGGTGGCAACGCTCGGTAGGAAGTTCGGCGCAATCTTTTTGGTCTTTTATAGGAATCCCGCTTATGGCCTTCTTGTGCGGTAGGGGGCATTAATGGCTTCGACGAAAAGAACAGCTACGACATACATACCCATCTCCCAAGCTCCCCTAGTGACGATGGACAACGGTGGCCGCGACAGCACCGAGAGTGGTGGGCCTTTCGACCTCCCTCTCGCTCTCATCAACAGCAGGAGAATGTCACCATCCCCGCGGACCAGGCAGTATCCCACGCGTTGACCGGGGCCCCCAACCTCGCTTTCATCGTCATCGTACTCGGCCAGTGGTGGAGACGGGGGTGTGTATGGAAGGGGGGGATAACAATACTAGGTAGGCACCAAACAGCCACGCTGTTGTGGCGTGAAATACACAACTTTTAAACTTTCAACATGCTTTTTGCTGCAAGCCATCTCGCAGATGGGGCCAGGCGGCATCTTACCTATGCAACCCACGATGCCGAGGCGTAAATAGACGTTTTAAACTTCCATCATGCCTAGGATCTTTGCCAAAAAAAAAAAAAAAAGGGGGGCTACAGCAGGTCGTTTCGGGAGGGGGCATGACACGACTTCTGCAAGACTCCATCGTGTGCTTGCGCATCGCGTTCGGAGAGATCAAAAAAACCTTAGATATCGGCCCGTCGCGGGCGGGCAGTGCATGCGAAATATGGGATGAACACCTGCTCTATCCTGCCCCGCCTAGTCGACAACTTACTATGGTGTCATGTCATTGAGGAATGGGGACGGTAAGAGGAGTCATCTGAACATGTCGTGCATGAGCAAGACTGGAAAGTTTATTTTTTCATGTACTCTATCTGCTTGCTCCGCCTCTCACGCATCGTTTTTTTTGGGTACACACGACAGGCAGATGGTGGCTTTTTGCGCATATACTTTTCTCTCTCTGCGAGTGCCGCCCCACACATATGTCGTTGCCTGCCTACGACCGCAGGTGACTGTGACTCCTTTTTATCGCAATTTGCAATGTGTCACGTTGCGTGCGATTTTGATTTTGATTTTTTGTTGGGAATTCTTTTCTCATTACGTATTGAATGAATAAAGAAAAGAGGAAAAAAAAACCAACGGAATTCTGTTTCGTCATGGGGAAAAGTTTGTAGAACCAGAATCCAGAATCGTGAGCTGTCTGACCGGCTGTCGGTGCCGGAGCGAGGTTCCGATGATTGAAGCATCTCGAAAAGCTCTAGCGTGGTGGCCGAGGGACAAAGCCTCTCCCAAACACCATCAAGAAAATCCCAAGGAGAAGGGAGTAGTGAAGAAGGGCGGCGGGCGTGGCGGGAGGAGGCGAGACGTCCTGGCTGAAGCTGAACCAAACCTGAGGAGAGCTGAGACACACACGCGAGGGAAGAATGGCGGCGGGGGAGGAGGAGGAGGAGGAGGGAACGTGGGCATTCGGTGGGAAAGCCACGAAACCCCCCCGCGAGAGAGCGGCCCTTTGCCTCCCCACGAGCGAAGGCTCCCCGGGGAGACGCCTCCGACCCTACCTAGAGGGGGGAGTATTACGGCCCACGGGGCTAGAAGACGCCTTGGAGATGTCCTCCCCCTCCTCTTCCCCCCCCTTTCCCTCGAGGATGGCGGCATCACTAGCGGACGGGCTAGGGAAGCCGCGCCACCTGTGTATGAGGGCTCGAAGAGCCGGTCGCGCCCACCGGCAGCCGTGCGGACGGGCGTTGTCGCGCTTGTTTCCTGACGGGTCCCTCCGTCAGAGCTATCCCTGAAGCTGTTTAGTTGACGCCTTGGTCCTGCGCCGGCGAGGCAAGTATATCTCCCCAGCTGATAGGGGGCCCAGAACATGTCAATGTCCAACCTCATCAACTCCTTTTTCGTCGTCTTTGTCCTACCCCAAACACTGCCGCAATAATACACGAAGACTTACTAACCAGGCTGGTAGGCAGGCAGGCGGGCAGACAGGAAGGGGAGGAGGGAAAGATGATCCCCCCTCCCCCTTCGTCGCTTCAGGCGAGCTGGGCCCGGCCGGCGGTGTACACATGTGCGCGCGAGCTTGGCGGACAGGATACCATGTCCTGGGATCTTCCAGTCGTGTTCAATCCCCGGACTTTTCTTGCAGGAAGGCCGGTGGCCGCTCGCCAATCTTTCCGTTGCGCAGGCACGCCGTACGCCAGCGCCGTGGCGGCCGGCACTGGCGGACGTTCCTCACGTTTTCTGTCTTCTCTTGCCTCCCCGTTCTTCCAGTCGGCGCGGTGTGGGCACAAGCCTTGCGAGCCACGGCTGCGCAAGGGGTGGAAAGCGATCGCGGTTTGGAAACGAAGGCGCTCAGAGCCTCAGCCAATTTCAGCCCAGGGCGATGCCTCCACCACGGGCAGGAGGAGATTGTGGGTGTGCAGGGCTAGCAGTTGACGGGGCGCATCGGCTGCAACCACTGCTGACAAGATGAGCATGATTGGGGGCGCAATTGTCCTGGATCAGCATTCTCCGACGGGCATAACTTGCCAGGCCCCTTCGAAGCTCCATTTCGAGGTTAGTCCACTTCTGGACAGCAGCGGCTGAACATCCGGAAGCGGGATTGGGGAATTCCATGGAGATCATCTCGTGCAGCTACTCCGCCGGTTCTTTTCTGTCATCATTCATCAGCTTCATCAGTTCCACGAGAAACGCTCAGCGACAATGATACAACTTGGGTGCCATCACAGCGAGTGCTCCCTGGCGGGCCTCGACAACGTGTCGGGCAAGTCGCAGACCCCGGAAGAAGCCCTCCTTTGTGGAGAGAGACAGCTCGCTGGATAGGCGACAATCCTGGTTCCTGACGCCTTGAGCAGCCAGTTGCAGCTCTCATCCACGATTGTGGAAGCTGGATTGTGTCTCTGAATACCTATCATGCATTCGCCTTCTCCTGGTCTGTCTGCCGGTTCTCCTCTTCACCGTTGCTGGTACTTTCGTCACTGGCGTCGGCCGAAGCAGGTTGTCAAGAGCGCGTCAATATTAGAGGTATTTCCGGCAATCCACAGATAAGTAGCACAACTCTGTTGCTCTGTCATCCGGCTGTTGATCCATAGCTTGACGCTAACATGTGCATTAGCAAACTGGTCCAATCCGGTTATTGTCGTCCTGCAACAGGCAGTTGGGAGTTTCTCCTTTCTCCACTACCCAGAACGGAGTGAACGATTCATGTAGTTCGCAGCCGTTGTACTGTTCTCGTATTGCCGCATGGACTACTTGATCGCGCCCGATTCGTGGAAGAGATGACATTCGCATCTGTGTTGCCGCCCGTGCTACCTGACCCCTGGTATATTGATCCTCTCCGGCAGGGGACTCATGTCATTGGATAGGGGCTGTCGGTGCCTCCACGGCCCGGCCATTATTCGTTTGTGGCGTTGAGAACTCCATTGAAGTTTGGTTATACCAACGGTCTACGATCTGACGGGAAGCAAGCGGGCTAAATATTGTCTAGGCATTGGGCGATTGACCGTCTCCGAAACCAAAAGGACGATGCCGAGCACATGCAGCCGAGGAAAAGATGCAGTGCTCTGCGGTTCAAACACGTGGTCAGTTTGTACACCTACAGAGGCGCAATCCTGGACATCGGACGCTCGCTCTGCCTGTATTAATCCCTTGAACACGAGGCTTTGACTGGTGTCAAGGGTATTGGCGAATCGGTACTTGGAAGTTGATGACCCGATCCGCAAGACAGGCTATGTTGCATCCAAAGCCGCGTGTCTTTTGTACAGGGTAGCCTATAGTAAGGCAGATTCATTGCACAGTCTTGAATGCTGGTCGCCGAGTGCACAGTATCGGATTGGCAATATTGGACAGCAAACCGTCGAGTGCCGGTAGGGACCCCCATTGCAAGTCGTCGAAATAGACTCGGCAATCTACCTGTGCCGCCCCTTGATCCCGGCCCCGCGCTTTGGGTTGGATGCAGATGAGGGGGGAGTCGATGGTTTGTGTCCCCGCCTCTGCAACCACCCATGACCTCAACCACGATATTCCCGTGGATAGCGCCGCGGATTGGTGCAGATCATTTCCCAGTCTCGAGGGAGACGGGTCCTTCAAAGGAGTGAGCCTATGACCGGAGCGAGGTTCGGCTTGCTTCTTCGAGAGCCCGTCGATGCATCGTCACCGGGGTATATACCGCGGAAGGATGTGTATGAACTGAACGCCAAGAGCACCAGGTTTCCTTCCTGAATGTAGCAGTTATATGTACGGTAAGGCCAAGCGATCCACACAATGAAATGACCAGTGTTCAATCATCCGCTGACTTTGGGTCGCTTAGGTTGCATTGGATTCGGGTCGAGCACCACTTGACATCCCTGCATCTGGGGTCTTTTGACTCTCGCTTGTTTCCAGCAATACATCCCGGTCCAGAGGTCAATCTTGTCATTTTCTTTCACAGCTCTCAACAAATCAGACGAGTGTCGACCGGTACTCCTACGAGGGTGTTACTGACGACTCGATACGCAGCCCCCGGCCGACTGAACGATGGATCATTCTTGACCGTTGGCGGCAGTTAGACATCTAGCAAATCCAGGCAGGCGAGTGCCTTTCTGGTGTAGCAAGGATTCCCGAGAAAGACGGATGAAGGCGGAACACCTCTTTACCCCCCACATTGCCTTGTTGGCAGAGGCAGGCTGGAATCCTGAATGAACGTTTGCGTGGTTGGGGCGCAGAAACACAGAGATTGAACCCGTTTGCCCTACCAATTGTGCGACCATTCGGTTTCTGCAATGTGCAAACATTGATTCTCAAAAACAATATGATTTCCATGCAGCTTTTCTCAGCGTGTTGCTGTAGTATTTTTCAAGGCAGGTTTTCCCGGCCCAGTGTGTCGGCCTCGGCTCGGCGACCAAAGTTCCAACACGCCGTGTCCGCCGAGACAGAGTTCGGGGGCAATGTCATCCGAAGATATTGAGTTTCTGCAGCTGTCGGGCAGCACGATCGACACGGGATGTTTCTTATGATTTGCTAGCACGAGCGTGCAGATGCAATAAGCTCATACGTGGAAAGCAAGTCTTGCAGGAAGGACCGACAGAGTTGCAAAGCTTCAAGGAAGTGGGCAAAGCCGGCGCCACTGTGATACTCGTTACGGTTTGGCTCTTCTATTGCTTTTGCTTCGTTTCCGCGGGGTCTCTTGCCATTCAACGCGGCGTTCATAGTGATCTCGATATCTTGTGTCTGCGGAGACTTGGCTAGCGAAGACCACTGCTGTATACCGTTTCATCGAACTTCTGAGCCGAAACATGACTCATACTTCTGCAGGGAATCAGCATACGCGAGGAGAATGAAGTTTGGCGGCTGATGCCAAAGTCGGCGCTCTGCGTCTGCTTGGTGAGCCGGTATGGCTGTTAACACGCGATCAAGCAGCAGTTCAGCTAACCTCCGAGTCCTCTGCGCCTCGAGAGACAAGACATGCCGAAGACCACACATAAACTACCACGCTAATAGTAACAGTGAAGTTGTCACGTTCGGCCGAAGATGTCTCGTTATCCACTGCCACGTATAAGAAACATGGAAGACAGCACGCGGCAAGTGGGGCGCGCGACGAGGCATCGGGACTTTTGGTGGTGCATGGGCCGTGCTTCGGGAGACACAAGCAGCGGACATCGAAGGTCCGTGGATGCGATTGGCGGGCTCGGGGCGAAGAGTGGTAGAGGAGGCGAGCAGGTCTTGTTCTGACGCGGTGGGACCGGCCGAAAATAGGTTGGCTCATAGTGTTTGGGCCCAGCTCCGGACGATATTCAGGAGTGCCCAGATCTTGGGCTCGGCGACGGCACATGAGACATCGTAACCGCCCCTCTGGGCCATGCAGTCGCAGCCGCGTGAGCTTGTTTCGAACAAGCGTAAGGTTGCCCTGAACGGGAGTCCCGTATCCTTCGCCAAGCCCATCATCTCGACAACAACCGGCGGGCACATTTCCATCGTGCGCGCGATCCCACGTTCGAGGGGCTATGCTTTGGGTTTGGTCAGCTCCAGGAATGGCTTGATTCGTCACCCACGCTCGCGCCTCGGGACGGCCCAGAAACCCGGGAAACAATGGGTTATTATAGGAACACAGGGGAGACATGGCCGGAGGAAGTCTTGAGTCGTCGTTGAACACCCATGCTGCAGCAGTTGCGAAGATGGGGCAGGAAATACTTCGAAAACAAAAACCGGGCGACAATACCTAACCCTAGACCTGTACCGGAAAGCGACTTCATAGTGCTTGCTTTTTCGTCTCGTCATTCGTTCGAAGTTTGTATGGAGCAATTAGAAGAGGCTGAGGAAGCGGAAGGGGCAAAAGACTCACAGGGAATGTATGAGCACGTTGTTTGAGGCAAAGAAGGACGTTAGAGTTTGGTGTGTCACTCGGAGAGTAAATTGTTAGCGAGGCAGGGTACTGGTACTTCGGTCTTTGCGGATGGGGTGAAGCTAAGAGACCAGATGGGCCAATCATGGCTGCGAATACACCGTCTCCGCTTCCTATCCGTCCTTGGCGCGGTCTCAAACCCCACCGGTGCGCATGTTTTTTGAAGGGACGTTCCCGGGGTGCAGTACCAACAACTCCCGCACGCTTTATCTGCATCTCACCACAGCTCGAGCGCGCATCTGCTAAGGTCGTCTTAGGGGACCTGGTTGCAGTCGTCCGTCTCACCTGGGGAACACCAGGGTCGATGGGCTGGTCGGCAGCCGCAACAAAAAGTCACCGCTGCCCATCTCCAACATCTTGGCACGAGCCAGGTCACTTGCTGTTCATGCACAGCATATTCCTGTTTCGCCTCGGCATCGCGAGAACCACTTCGTAACGCCTTCCCTGCTTGAAGCGTCTGAAGATCTCTCGCAAACCTTCTCGTCGTTAATCTATATTACCGGCAGTAGCGCCCCGTTCGTCACATCCAAGCGGCGTCATTCTTCAACGGGTCTGATCGCTCACTACCTCTTGTCAATATCCGGGACTGGAGCCTGGTCCAACTACATCTGTACCGCCACGCCAACGACACGAGCGTATTGTTTGTCTTCTCTCCGATAGCGTCGATCGCTTCTCACCAACGAAATCGTCGAAATGGACAGCTACCTGATGGCACGGCACGGTGGGGACGACCACGGGGCTGGGGGAACGACCACTTCCGCCGAGACCATGCCGGGCATGTCGGGAATGGATGGATCTGGGTCGATGAACATGAACGACAGCCACAGCGGCGGAAGCATGAGCATGATGATGATGACCATCTTCCAAACCAACATGAGGACTCCACTCTACACCGAAACCTGGACGCCTAACAGTGTTGGCACCTACGCTGCCACCTGTATCTTCCTCATCTTCCTGGCCTTTGGTCTCCGCAGCATGCTGGCATTGAAGTCGATCCAGGAGAAGCGATGGTTGGACAAGGACTTCAAACGTCGCTACGTCAACGTGAGCGGCAAGCTGGGCATGGCTGGACAGATGTCCTCGGACAGCATGGCGAAGAACATGGTACTCTCTGAGAATGGTGTTGAAGAGAACGTCACCGTCGTTCAAAAGCAGCACGGTATCTGGCGGCCATGGAGATTTTCGGTTGATCCAATTCGCGCTCTGATCGACACTGCTATTGCTGGCGTCGGCTATCTCCTGTAAGTCACCCATTACACTTCGCGCACATCAACTGTTTACTGATTAGTACTGTAGCATGTTGGCAGTCATGACGATGAACGTGGGTTATCTTCTTTCGGTTCTCGGCGGCGTCTTTTTGGGCAGTCTCGCAGTCGGCCGATTCGCCACCATGGGCGATGGCATGTGAGCCAACGCCGCTGTTGTTGATTTCTGAGGCTGCTACGGTCACGTAACGTTTGACTCCGAAGCTCGCGCTGTATCTTGTTTTGTGGGCTGGTGGCAATGCGGTGGTAATGGGATACGATTAACGGATTTTGTCAGACGGTCGAGTTTCGAAAACAACAAAACATTCTCGCTTTCGCCTCTTTCTCTCCTTCTCTGCTTTCTTTTCCCCTGGAGTTGTACCCTCATGGGTAACATTTTTTTGTGAATCAAGGAAGGGCACTGGTCTTGTTGACCGCCACAGGGCACTGCTGGAGGCGGCAATGGTGGCATCGTGGTCGCCAAGCATTCGGCTGTGACACCGATGAAGCTGTGTCAGGTTTCGAGGAGTACTGAGTCTCTGTAGCACTTGTTCTACGAGTGGTAGCGTGGAAGTAGACAATACAACGATAGTGGGGGTCCGCGGCTGGTCCGTGCAGAAACCTTCTCAAATCCCCTCAGGCTAGGGTACGGATACTGACAACAGCAGAAAAACCACTCTATCAAGTCAGATAGGCAAGTACATGTCTGGAGGTGCGTTGCCTCTTGACCGCGAAGTACCTACATATCGGGTTACGTTCGACGGGCTTTCTAGGCATTTGGCCGTTTCAACCCCGCCCTCGCACTCTCCCCCCCGTCAAAACCACGCATCGCGGCGGCACGCGGGTCGGCTTGAGCCTCACGGCCTGAAGGACCGATGCATTCGCAGTTCTCACTGCGAGAGAATGACGTTCCCGGACTTCCACATCGGCCGATCGGAGCCCTTTTGAACGGCGTCATTCCTGAAGCTATCCGGAACGTGACACACACTAGACGGCTGCTAACGATCAACGTGGCATGCAGTTCAGTTGACCGAACGGCATTCGCGCACCATGTAGGCCTGTCACTGCACTTGAATTCACTTGTAATCACATGCCCGCGACTACGGATACGTTCCGGGCATCGGCCCGCAGGCATGCTCCCTCCAAGCACCCCGAGCCTCCGACTCGTGGGGCTTTGAGGCGACGTCACCAACACTGCTGGCAAGCCTCGTTATCAGAGTGTGCTGCCAGCAAACATCGTATCGCATCTTACAAGGGACAATCTTCTGAGAAAGCTTGTTCCCGCGCGTTTCATCTGAACCGTCTGCCCTGATGGTCCTTGAAGTTTCACTGCTCCGATGCTGGCTGCCACTCAAATTTCTCTGCTGGCCAATCTACGCACGAGGTCGGAAAGTTCCACGTGGCGGAGATAAAAGCCAAATTGCCGCTGCGAGCAACATTCCCTCGCTCTACATAGTAAGTAAGATTGGTCAGCTAACCAGCTATTGGGCACTCCTTATTAGTGTCGGCATCAGAACGCGAAAGGCAACTGAAGATCAGTGCTCAAAATACGGCGGCAGCATGCAACATATACGAATACCGGCGGCCTTTACATTTTTCGTGTTTCCAGGTATCCAGCCTGCGCAACCAAGACCTGACTTTCCGGTTGCCGCTTTGGGCTGATCGCACTGCGTTTTCTTGGAAGCAAGGCATGGCGGACAAAACAACAGACGGTGGAGGGTCCGTAACTAGGCCACAAACGCTCATGGCGACCCTCAATCGCCCCAAGTTCTTGACAGATTCCTAAACCCGACGGACTCGTTGCTGTCTGATTGCTCGTTACATCAAACAACTCCTAGCACTGTGCTGTACAAATATCTCAACAACGGGCCTCGGGACTTTGTGGGCCTCTTCCGACTGTCCGACTCCGTCCATTGGCAATGGATGGGACGACACAGAGTTCGTACGTGTCCGAGGTGACAAGGAAGTGGGCCTGAGGCCGGACTGCCGAGATACCAGACATTGCCCGAACAGCCGGAGTTCGATACCCGGATGCCGTCCGTTGCTCCCCAACAATAGAACGGGAAGCGCGTGATACGCAGGCTCAGATGGAGCCCCGGGACGCATAGTAAACCGGACCGCCTGATCATTCCGGCCGGCTTGGCTTGACTCAACGGGAAATTTAGCCGCTGCATTATTCTAACAACAGAACGAACAAGAGCGGAAGCACCACCAGCAACTTTCTCCGACATGCCGGCGACGAGCCCGGGAACGACGTCTGAGCATAGAAGCCATTGGAACTCGGCAACAGTTAGTTTCCATAGGCTGATTTCGCCAAGGCGGCAGCCCAAAAGTCAGTCTCCTTCTCGGATATCCTTGCTTACGGATCGGACAGAGGGGCCGGTATCCCTACAATGCACCACCAATTACAATCGATATCGACTTGTGTGTTGGCCTCACCTGCTACCTGTAAATAATTCGCGAACACAAGGTGTGTCGCGGGATGCGTCTCCGCAAACGCGACGCCCAAGCCACCAAACGGTTAGAGGAGGCCAAAACATCTGTGCCAAATCCAATCCGCCTCATGATGGGCAGAAAACCCGCGGGAGGAATCAGCCGTACGTCGCGAATCCCATCACGTAGCCCACCAGACCCGAAGAGGCAACGAGCTGTCCCTGCATCACGTCCCAATTCAGACAGGACCTTCCCCACCGCCGAGAACACCTTTACCAAACTGGAAACAGCTGGAAACGCGTCTCTACCCCGCCATTCAACGCGAACGAGTTGGATATTGGGGGAAAAAAGAGAAACAAACAACCATTGAATGCCGTGACTTAGGCGCATGTGACTGACTGCGCTACGTTTGACTTTATCTCACCACAGGAGGCAAGGCCGAAAGGGCAAGCGGCTCGGGGTCGTCAAGACCAAACTTCACTGTTCCGAGATCTCCAGGTCTCTGCCCTACGCGCCACAATTTTACCCCGGCCCCCTCGAGCGGACGTGCGTCCAGGCACGCTGATCCAGCCCGGGCGGCCAGTGGGAGGTCCACCATTACCGCTAAACCACTGACAGCACCGGCTGGGGCGCCGCGGGCGGGCCTCGCCGCCGCCGAATCAGAGGTCGCCAGGCGGCCAAAAGCAGCATTCGAACCAAACCCCCAGTGCCCTTGCATCCCGTTTCGACAATCATCTGCACCAAATCGCGAGAACCAAGTCGGAGTCTTGGAACAAAGGGGGAACAAAAAAGTCGCTCTGCCTCTTCTGGAAACGTTCGGCTTGGTCGGTTCGCGGTCGTCCTCACGAAAAAAAACAACATGCGACGGGCCGGTGCGCGCACAACCGTACTCGCATTTTGTCTACGAGCGCAGCGGTACCGCCCATCTATTTTCCCTTCTATTCCCTTCCGTTGGCCGATGCGAACGTGGTAAATACGGCAGTCCGATGGAGAAAAAAAAACAAGGTGAAGGCGAGTATTTTTCAACAGACCAGACGGTTCCGTCCACGCGATTGACTGGTTGATGGGGCAGGGGCGGAGGGCGGGGGGGGGGGGGGGGGGGGGGGAGGGGGGGGGGGGGGCGGGGGGGGGGGGGGGGGGAAGACGGGGGCCAGAAAACAGGCCAAATCTTAATAACCATCTATGCTTGAGCTTCTTTCCCTCGAGAGAGAGAGAGGGACCCGACCTCGAGGCAAGCTTCAAAGTGTCTCGCATTGCCCCGTTAGAGTTCAGTCACTTGTCATGTCACCATGACGGCAACAGACAGCCACACCCACCCACCCATCGGCGAAAGCAGCCGTCAGCCCAATTCCGCAAACGGAAACGGCGTTCAAAGTACACACGAGGAAAGTGGCAGCTTTTTTTTGCATCTGCATCTGAGAGGGGCAGGAATAGTTGTTGAGTAACTCAGTCGGCAAGTAACTGATTGCTGATGTTGACGATACGAGAAAGAGAGAGGCATCTAGTCGAGAAGAGAACTAGACGATTTATCGAAACGCGATGCTATTCATACATGCAGAGCCTTCTTCTCTCTTTCGCTCTGCACTTTTCTTCTCCGCGACACACCACTTCATTCCCGCACGCGAGACGAGACAGAGCCCTCTTTCGTCGCGTCTCTTCTTTCTGTTGGTCCCCCTTCTGTTGGTACCGAATTTCCCGGCCCCCAAATTTGTTTTTCCCAACTCCCCAAAGCAAAGTTCAGCCAAGGGCCACTATAACCCCTCCTCCAGACTGGCGAGCCCCTCCAACCGATTCGAACGGTACCGGGGAAAATCACACCGACGGGGGGCACGGCATCTGTCTTTCTGTCTGACGTACGAGAGTTGTGTGTGTATTTGAGTGGTTTTTTTTGTTGAATTGCCCAGGGCCGGGGTATCGAAGCCGAGTCCTACGAACATCTGAGGGGGTAGGTAGTGTGTGATTTGGAGTGGTAATAAGGGAGGGGGAAAAACATGAGAGGGGAAAAAAAGGAGGACTGCGCGCGTCTTAGACCCTATTCGATCGATCCTTGACAAAAACAATTCATCAAAGTCCATTCCAGAAAGTGTGCCTGTTCTCCTCCTGCAGCCGTGAGAAGTCATAACTCCCATGCTCAACATCTCCCCTCCCTTCTCGGTGCGCCAACTCCTCTCTCTCTCTCTCTTCCTCCCAAAAGGTAGAGAACGCACAGAGTTTGTCCCCGTCGGCAGAAAAAAAAGAAAGACGATAAAAAAAAAAAAAGAGTCGGCCATCGCTGCCATACAAACGCATATGCGAACGTCCCCAACCCCTCCATCTAGAGCCAGCTTCAAAAAAGGCCCACTACAGCACACACAAGTTGTTTTGTGTTCAACGAGACCGCCTTCGCAAATGCCATCCCATCCCTCGTGTCTTCTCTCATCGGTAAAGAGACCCCATCCATATCGCAGTGTTCTCGTCGCATCTCCCAGGCGTTCCCCCCACGTGGTAACATTAGGCCTCGCTCCGTGACGAGGGCGACGCACATGATCGTGCTGCCGTTGAGAGCAAGACCAAGCTTCGGCTGTTGTCGAGCGGTTGGTGGCAGCAGAATCTCGGACTGCCGGTGACGGAATCCAAGTAGTAAAGGGAAATAAGGATCATGAGAAGTAAAAAGAAACGCAGAGGGACGTGATGCAGCAAGTGGTAACACCGAACTATAACGCCAAACCGCCAGAGCCTCGGGTTTGAGTATCAATGATCAATGCCGACAAAGCCCGAGTGTCGCCGACGAGTGAGGTCTCCAGAATGCAGATGTCAGGTATTGATGAGAAATGTGCCGGCAACGGGGAGAGCCTGGCTACTATGACTGGTGCGACGTGTGCTGAGGAAGGCCAGACTGGGGAGGCATGGCATAGCCGCCTCCCCGTTGTTGCTGCTGCATGTAGCTCTGGTATGCGAGCGCCTGGGACGGGTCCATGCTGACTTGGGGAACGCCGTATTGAGGAGGCATGTGAGGGTTCTGGGGCATGCCGGGGCGGGGACCTTGAGGAGGAAGGTGCTGCTGGGGAGGTTCTTCGGGGGAATCGACCTGGTTAGAGTCGTCGACGCCGTTCTCACCACCGGGGGTGGGTTCCGGGGCGTTGAGGCATGCCTGCGTCGAGGGTCAGTGGATGTTGCGGTTTATCAGGCGGGAGCACGAGTGGAGGGGAGAGCGAACCTGAATCAAGTTCTTGCCCTCAGCCTTGGTGACGAGAGGCTGCAGCTTTGGTGTTGTGAAGGTGTAGACCAGGCCGGTCTCCGAGACGACGAGAAGCAGGACTTGGGTGCCGGTGAGAACAGAGAGCTCGTAAGCCTGGAGGCGCGAGTTTGATCAGTAACTGATGGTTTGCGAGAAAGGGTTTGCGTGCCGTCGACGGGCGCGCGACGAAGGCAATGGCGGCAAGGGAAGAGACAGAAGCAGTGCAGTCAAGTCAAGCGCATGCAGTGCGGTCTCGGGAAAAACGCGACGAGGATTGCTCACCTTCTTCATGATTCCAGCTTTGCGCTTGGAAAAGGTAATGTGACGACGGGACTTGTCGTTGATGAACTTAATCTCAATCTTGCGGCGCTCGCGACCGCCCTTGTCGTCATCATCATCATCGTCGTCGGCGGTGCTGGGCCTCTGACGCTTGACGCCTCTGTTCTCGGCGACGTTGCCGTTGCCGACCTGCGACTCGTCGAGGTCGGTGGGCGAGGTCTGGTCGTGTTGATCGGTGATGTCGGCCATTGTGGTGATGGTGACTGACGGATTGGATGGTATCACACGAGGCAGGAAAATGTAAAAAACGGTGGAGATGCTGCTTTGAGCGTGGTGCCGATTGATCTATACTTGATCTGGAGGTAAAGGCAGATGTTGTGTGTAGCTTGAAGGCTGTCGCAGAAGAAACCAGGTCGGGACGGGACGTAACCTGTATCGAGTCTGGTGCGGAGCGGTCGCGGTGGCCTTGTGCCTTGTGCCTTGTGCCTTGTGGTGCCTTGCGCGGGCTTGGTGGAGGGTGGTGGCAGGTGGTGGTGGGAGGTAGTAGAGAGGAAGGGGGAAGGGGGGGGGGGGAAAAGCAAGGTAAGTAAAAGGCAAGGCGAAAAAGCCCAGGGGATGTGGAAAGGACGGGTTAGGTTACGCGGGTACCGGTGGGAATGGGGAGTGGGTGGTGCGTGTAAGGCAAGGTGAAGGTGGTTCCGCCCAGTGTGTACCGAGTAGTGGTAGTGTGCAGTGTGCCTGCTATGTATTGCCGACCAACGGAAGCGAGGAATTTGCTGGTTTAATTCTTTGATTTGCTTTGTTTGACTTTTGGAGCTTCCGTGCCTGACATGCGCTTGAGCTCGTTCGAGATCCAGAAGACGGGCGGACGGACGATATTTGGTTTGGGCTGGTCTGTATGTAGTCCAAGTCGACTTTTTTCTATTTTTTTTTAGAGGAACCTTTATTTTTTGTTTGACAGGTGGCGGCTCGGGATGGTTGAAGGATGATGCGTGTGGTAGAAGGGGGGCAACAGTGGTGGTAGTGGTAGTGGTGTTGGTGGCGGCGGCAGTGGTTGTGGTAGTGTGTTCCTTGAGGCGCGAGAGCGGGTAGTATAGGCAGGTAGGCTTGTTGAGCTTGGCCTGGGGCTTGCAAAACGAACTGGGCTGCGGTGCGGGTTATGAGCCGAGCGAATTCTGTGAGTAGAGCAGAACAGAACAGAGAGAAAGCGCGTGTGTGGTGTGTGGGGTCGCAGAAAAAGGGAAAACGCGACTCGAGGAACCTAGGACTGGGTACGGGTACGGGTACGGGGCCTGGTCCTAGTTCTTATCCTGGCATGCAAGGTACCTCGGGCAGGCAAGTAGATATGTCGTGGTGGATGTACCGCAAAGTACCGTCCTTACTGGCCTTGTCGTTTCGGTGTATTGGGGGAAGGGGAGGGGTCGAATAGCTGAGGTTCGAAGGCCAGGCGGGATTCGTCCTGATGTCCAGGTGAAAGGCGAGCCCTGCACGGAGCCGACGGACGGGTTGATAGTATTTTCCTTACGGGAAAGCGCCTCGGGGTGGCCAAGTAGCAAAAGAAGGGTTTTGGGATGTGACGTTATGCACAGCTGCTGCGCTGCGATGCGATGCGCACACGCTTCTTTTCCCTGGTCAAGAACAGTAAAGTAAGGGCAGCTTTTAGTTTCCCCTGCTCAGAAACAAGCAACAAGTGTCAGTTGGGGAAAGAAGCTCGTTGAGGATAAGGGCGAAAGGGGGACTGCGGAGTGAATGAAAAGAGGATAGTGAGGTGGTAGCACGGGCTGCGGCCACGGCCAGGACAGTTTAAGGAAAATCGAAAGGCGGGGAGTGGCGGTCTTGGGCTCTGGGCCTCTACCGGAGTTCTCAAGAGTCGCGACGGGGGTTGCCTTGGAGTGGGGGGATAAGTACACTAGAGAGAGAAAGGGGGGGGGGGGGGGGGCTGACGAGGGTGCCGACAGTCAGTCAAGTGCTAGGTAGCTACCATCTAGGTAGGTGCGTTGTAGCGTACAGTGCGAGATACTTGGTTACCTCTCGAGCGTCAATGGGAGGAGCGAGGGGTGCGGGCATGGATTCATGGATTGATGGATTGATGGGTGAATGGTTGCTTGATGGATAGATTGTGCCGTCGCGGTGGGATTGGCGAACTTGACTGTTGTATCCGCTTCTTGTCTTCATTAGCGTTTCCTTTTGGCGACCTTCTTGTTGCGTTCGATGTATCTCTAGTAATCTTCTTCGCCTTTTCTCCCCTTAAATCCGAGAACTATGAACACATGACGTTCCTCAACGCAGAATCGGGACGTATGGGTTGCCGGTAGCTGACGCCTGACAGCCGGCAGGCAGACAAGAGGGCCTTCGTGAGGGACGAGAAGGATCATCTCGACATCTCTAGCATCTTGTGTACATTGTAGGTAGTCAAGGTATTGAGTTCATGTGTCGCCCACGCCCGCGACCTCCTCATGGTCCTGGTCCAGGTCCAGGTCCAGGCCCGGGTCCCGGCTGCAGAACGGTGAACCAGACGAGCGAACGGGGCTGGGAGAAGCAGGTGAGGTGGTGTCGAAAGAGGAGAGTGGAGACTTCCCCCCCCCCTCAAAGTCCAAGCCTTCAAGACCAAGTATCGATTACAGATATCTAGGTACCCTCCTTACGGGCGATAGGTAAACTGAACTTACCCAGGTACTTGCATCTGCTCTTTCTCTCAGCGAGCATCCACTGAATTGCTACTACCTACCTACCTGTATCTACCTAGGTACTCTCATACTTCGACTTCCTCCTTCTCGGTTCTTTTCCTCCTTCCCTTTCGCCCCTTTCCTTCCTCCTTCTCAGTCTTTTGCTTCTTCGTCAAGTTCAAGGGCACTACTATCACCCACGCTCTTCTTTCTCTTCCAGGGGTCCCCGGAAGCCTTGGGTGGTGGATGAGAGACATTGGCACCCACCACCTGCAGCTACTACAGGAAGAAGGTTTCCTCCCCGTGCAAGCGCAAACACAAGCATCCCGTCCGCTTCAGCTTTGATATGAACCACCACCACAGAATGTCAGTCTCGCACCGCACCGGCACCCCCCTTCTTTTCTCGAGGCATGCACCACCTCACGTCACTCCTTTTCGCGTCGCCACACTTCGCAGCAGGTGGATTGTCGCGATCCCCCCAGTCCCCGATAGACGCCAAGTGATAGCCTGGCCTACCAATTGGCACTGTCAGGTTGCGTTCCGCCATGGCGGTGGGTCCAAGTCGGTCAGGTCGCGGCCGACTAGGTAGGTAATTATGTACCCAGTGTACAAAGTAAACCAGACCAGCCAGACCAGACCACCACGGACGGCCCTGGGCTGACTCCCAGTTAATTGTCCGCCATGGGCGAGGATTTGGGGGGTTTTCCACGCCCGTGGTCATTGTTTCCGCGATTCGCGGCTCGTCTCTCGTGTCTCGTCGACGTGCGCACAGATTATCTGAGGTCGTGCTCTGCGGTACGTACACTTGCAAACACCGCAGTGAGAATGAGATACAGTCAGATATTGCATGCCTGAGCCTCCATGTACGTAGTCCCTTCTCGCCTCCTCTCCCGTCTCCCTCTTCGCGCGGCCTCGAGCTTGCTCTCGAGGCTCAAGGGGCCGCGTGCAGGACAATGTTCCTGACTTGCCCGGTTTGGGATCTGTTCCCTGTGTCTCGAGGGACCGTTCTGCTCGAGTACCGAGCTAACGCAAGGCGGCGGGCAAACGTCGACGTCTTGTCAGAACCTAGAACATTCGCGCCGGCGCCGTCACAGCCTTCCTCCAGCCTTCTCTCGCTTGCGGTAGTATGCTCCGTGGCTTTTGCCTTTGGCTGCCACGGCTGAACCACGCCGACGCCTTCTGCCGATAACTCGGTTCCGAGCCGGTCCCTGTCGACGAATCCAAAGCAACGACTCCGACCACAGGTTCTTCCAGTCTCGCACTCTCTGGGGGGGCCCTCAATTTTAGCTCCTCCCCTCCATCTGGTCGACTGCCAGTGGCATCCATGGGAAATAAGCGATTGCAGTTCGAATACAGTGTGACACGGTGCGCGTCACGCCAACTCTCAAACACTAGTCAAAGCATCACCGAAGTAATAGAAGAAAAAAAGATAAACAGCCAGCGTGCGTGATGAGCAGAAAAAGTCTGAGGGAACTCGGGGAAGCAGGCAGAAGGAACAGAGAGAGAGAGAGAGAGAGAGAGAGAGAGAGAGAGAAAAGCCGGACAAAATGAACGAACCACTCGGGATGAACGAACCACTCGGGAGGCCCTTCTCTCGGCCCCGACTCGAGACACGAGGAGGCATCGCGCACAATATTGAAAGAACGCGCCAACGAATAATTAGTGATTCCTGGGCCCAGTGGGGCTTCTGCCGCCGTTCTGATTGGCATATGGGGGATGAGAAAGCGCCCAGTGCGATGAGCGCGATGAGTACAAATTTGCACCCCTGCTGCTTACCGCGACTAGCGGCATCAAGAGGACCTCGGCCTGTCTTGGGCTGTCTTCGGCGTCTTCCAATCCTCCAATGGCTCGTTTGGTTGTAGAGAAGGGGTGCCGCTTTCAGCTGATGAGCATGCCTGGGTCGAGAGATGGCCGTTTTCCAACGCCAAAACACCACGCCCCCGGTGGGCTGGTAGGAACCACGGTGAGCGCGTAATGCTTCCGGCCGGTCCTGGGTGCAGTTGGTGAGCGCTACCCACAGAGCAAGGGCATCATGTCGGTGTCGGAGCATCTGAGTGCAGCGTGCTGAGCTGTGTGCGCTTGAGCGAGTACAGTACGGTACTGCACTGCAATCTGGAGTTGAAAGTGTGTGGAACACTGCAACGCTGTTTGGTCTGGCGTGTCTGGCGGCATCTGGGCTGTGTGCTTGTGTAGGGGTGGTCCTAGATGCCGCCAGAAAGCTGATTGCCTGGTTTGGAGAGCTCCTGTCGGCTCATTTGCGCCCATACTTGCGGGAGTGCTCTAGAAACCTGCCTCAATCAGCTCTGGCATGTCACTGGGCGCCTTACGCTTGACTGCATACGGCGTGACAGCGCCCGGTTGCAGCTTTAGGTGAAGCAGGTCAAAGGGTTGCTTGCTCGGATCCGCGAAATAGCTTCCCGTCAATCGCCAGCGAGGTTTTTGTAACGTTTTCCCCCTACTTCGCAGACCTACGGATACGTCAATCGTCATCGGCTCCGGAGCGCCAGACAACGACAGGGCCAAAGAGATTTGCGATGGGCAATCAGGCCGAGCTGTTGGTGTCCAGTGCAGACGACTGCAGGTGCCAGAGGCAGGAGTTGCAGGGTAAACGCGGCCAATCAACGATCGGCGGAAATTGACATCTGCTTCATTTAGCTGGCCCCTCGACAGCGGGTTCCCATCTCTTGGGAATCAATAGTGCTGGTCAGACCTGGTTCGAGGAGTACGTGATGTATCTCTAGTTCGTTCGTTCGCTAGCTCGGTCGAAACAGATGCCCCACGCCGTCACCGACCGAAATCAAACCACACGACACGGCGCGGCGCGGGCATGGGAAGTCAAGTCGAACCAGGGTTTGGTTGGTGGTTTGGCGTAGAGGTGGATGAGAACAGGCGCGGCCGCGTTGCGGCACAGCGCACAGTGCTCGCAGGCCTCTCGTGCTGAGCATGGGACGTGCTGTCGAGAACGTGGCCCCAGAGCGGGGACATCCAGGGCGAGCTAAGGATGGGTAGCGTGTGATTGCAGCGGCCACGGGCACGGAGCAAATGTCGTGAGTGTGGAGTCGAGGACATGGTGCAGTCCCGGCGACCAGGGTTGTCTTGATGGATGCAACTCGACAGTTGGAGAGATTTCGGGGCCTCGGAGCGGATCATGGAGGACCACATGTTTGATGGGCGGACGGGGCTGTCGGGGCAGGCAAACGTCGGGTCGCGGAAGTGTTTCTTTGCTGTGCGCCCGCATCCGCGTCGATTGGACGGATGTAAGATACACTTTGCGGCACAAGAATAAGGTAGTTTTGTGAAAGCAAGACAACGTCCTCGCCGCTGCGAATATTATCTAGCACCTAGCGACACGCTACGCTAGCTGACTTCTGACGACGGTGCTGCGAAAGGTCGTCGAACAAGCATCGAAGAAAACCCGGCGAGGGTACATGACCTGGACAACCGTTCAGCCCGTTGTCGAGAGACAGTGGGAAGGTGACACTTTGATAAGCCAAGCGTGTTCGCACGCACGTGGAGGAGCTAGGCGTCGGTTTGAGAAGACAAGTCCACATCGAAAAAGCAATGGTCTCTCATGGCCGCGGAAGACCAATGGGAAAAAAGAAACGACGATCTGAGATTGCGATTGTCCGCTTCCGGGGGACGCGAAATTCGTCCGTCGAAGTTGCATCAGCGAGAAACGAGAAAGATTTCCAGCAAATCTGTCTACACGCAAGCATTAGACCCCCGGGTCGAGCCCAAGCCCGACTTTCATCTAGTGGGAGTGGGAGTGGGAGATGTAGTCTGACAGTAGAGTCGCGTGAGGTTATTTGCCGTCGAGTAGATGAGGTTGAAGAGGCTGAGGCGGGAATGTATTGAAGAGGCATAGACAAGGTGGGATGTCAAGCCTGACAAGGTAAGGCGTCTTGATTTTGACTTTGAGTGCTACCGAATAAGAGATCTGGACGTTGCTCGATTCGTCCTTGACAGCTTTCGTGACAGCCTCCGGGAGGGCCACTGACCTGGGGCGTCGCTGGGCTTACCAGGCGCCGGGCGCCAACGCTGGGACTGACTGGGCCGGCCGGGTTTGCTGGGACCATGTCGATGAGTGCGAGCCTGCGAGGTGCCTTGCCGTGCACGATGCTAGTAGTGTAAAATGATTGTGTGTTTAGCTGGATCTCTGCTCTTCTCTCGCTCTGCGTGTTGGTGGAATGGAACGAGGACCAGGGAGGAAGATGTGATGTGGGTGTGGGACACGGGTGGAACGAAGCGGGGAGGTGCAAGGGGGCCGAGATTGGCCCAAACCCGTCCAGGAAGGGACAAAAATCGATACGGACGGGGAAGACGCGAACCTGCAGCGGAACAGGGGAGGTACGTATCGTCACCTACCTGACTGGGCAGGCAGCACTGTGGGCTGGAATCCATGGAGGAAGGAATGCACCAAGTAAGTACCCAGTACTCTGCGGTACCTTCGCACCCACATAAGATACCAGACGCGGCCGCGCAGGTGCTAGTAGCCCACATCCTGAGGACGGACGGGGGGGTAACCAGCACCCGGCCCCCGCAGCGATGAGTTGATGCTCTGTAACATACACTGGGTCCATGTCCGTAAATTCCGACTACAGAGTAGACCCCTAATTACCTACTTTGGATACCTATTGCCTAGATATCTCGTGTATGTGGTCATTGGTGCATGGCGTTTGAACCACACGAGGGACGTAGCAGATTGTGAGCTCATAGTGTGGCTGCCGTGGCCCGTCGGGAGAGAAGAATGAGGATAAGGTGGACCTGCCCCATCAGGAAGTTCTCAGGGGTCCCGCACAGTGCAGACAGACCATCAGGGTACTTCATCCGCTACACTCAGGACGACGCTAACGTGCCTTACATAGTGTCTACATAGTACTACGGATACCCGAGTCGACGGGCAGGGAAAGAATGCAGGGCAAATGAGAGATGAATTACGAGGAAGATATTTACACTAGGAACAGGCAGATAGGGATACATACCCAATGTACACTACCTAAGGTAGGTACGTCGAGACGAGAACCCCGGCGCCTTACTAAGGCCATTTATTCATTTACTGGGCGTATTGCGCGTGTCAACGCCCGGGTCACGGGTGACCAGACTCCAGAGGCCACCAACGACATGGACAAATCACGAAAATGCGGATGCCTCAAGATTACCTCACTTACACCTACATATCGATATTGCCCACAACTCCATCCCTCGGTGCTGGGGGCTGGGGCAGAGGCCAGGGTCGGGTCCAACCTGGGCCACGGTCGCGGTCAAGGCCGCACCAGTGACCATAGAGTTCCGCTGACTGCCGTATCCATAGTGTAGACACCTCCTACTCGTACATGACAGGCGCCGGCTAGTATCGCACCTCACGAGCACCGAGACGAGAGATCAACGAAACGAGATGATATGAGATGGGTTGGGGGCGGAGCGCGCTCGAGCGAACGAGAGCAGGTCTCTGCCTTGCACGCAGCATACGGAGGACCATCGGGGTCGGCGTCGGCGACGGCGAAGGCGACAATGACAACGATGGTCACGACAACAGACAACAGCGCCTGTCTCAGATCCAGGTCCCGGGGATAGCCTCGCCAGCCCGTGCCGATCGAAAAGCGCCTACCCTACCTTACCTTAAGGCACGCCGCGTTCCCTGTCCCTGGCTTCATCCCCAGTCGAACCCGTTGGAACCCAGTCCTACCGGGCCTTTTTCGTGCACGTGATTGACCAACCCCGGCCAGTCGGGGCCCCATGGTGGCTCGAACGTGTCAGAGAAAACGGTGAGCCATGCCGCGACTGATTCACTCACCATCCATCCTCCTCCTGCCCCCTGCTCACTAAAAACCGCACTGCGTCTGCAATGCACTTACACCAATAGTAGATACTAGGTAGTACCTCATGTTCTATTCGACATTGCCTAGCGTACCTACTGGCAATTCCCTCCTCGTTACCGCCAGCAAAGCTCCACCCCTCCCACTGAAGTGAGAGTCTGGAGACCATCGCGTTCCCCCGTCGGGCTGAAAGCCTGCAACCGACGTTGCGTTTCGTTTTGTTTCGTTCATCGAGTTATCCGACCTCAATGTTACCTCTTAAACTCACGGTGTCAACGGCCGCGCGCCTCGTCAACCTCTCGGCCCGTTCTCGCTCGACGCGTCCTTGCAATCGAATGGCACGTACTCGTACCCACGCGGCATGCCGTCATGCGCAGAGCCTGTCCGAGGTGTGATGGTTTTACGGCTCGCAGCGCCAGCGCCTCCTCCCTCCCGTCTTCACACCCTTTCCGACCTCACGCGCGGCAGCGCTGCTGCATGGCCCAAGTCTTCCTTCGGCGAGCAAGGGGAGGAAGCTGGTCTCTTCTAGCGAAGCAAACAAGCTCATGGCTGCGCTGTTCGGCATGGGGCCAGGGCCATTCTCTGGTCTGGGCCCAGATCACACTCGAAGTCGACATCACCGGACCGGTGTAATCTCGCTCGTCCGCCTGTCGACTGACGCAAGCCGTATTGTCTCCAGGGCCCTTGTTAACCGTACGCGTTGGGCGAGGTGCATGAACTCAATCTTCTGGGATCTGGGCTACCAGCGGCCGTCTGAAGAACACACATCTTGACTGTCACTCCGCCATCAAGGATGGTCTCAGTTGTCGGCTTGCTGGCCGTTGTGGTGTACGACACTTGAGAATGTTATGGGAGACATGCAACCCACATACCCACGATACTCAAGCGCACCATTCGCTTCAAGGCTTTTGGTTGCTGAGAACTAGCAGCCCGCCCTGCTTTCGAACGTGTGTGTGCGCGCGTATCGCACTTGCATGCTTTAGCTCGAGTTTTTGCATTTGCCGTGAGCAAATTTGTCCACTGTTCGGTCAACACAACTTCCAGGAGCCAGCGACCACGCCCGACGACTATGTTCTCCATCTTGTGACTCATGTGTGATAGGGGGACGCACTATGTAGAGAGAGATCTCTTCCTACAGGCGAGAACGGTGTCTCGTCCACAGTTGCAAAGCGCGCTCTAGCTTGAGGAACTTGTGCAGGAGACATCTGAAAGGGCCTACGAATTATAAACCGCAAAGTGAATGCTGCAGACAGGCCTTTCGGATCACCACACATGTTTTCAGCAAGGCTTTTGATGCCATGGTTGATCGATAGAGGGCCTCTCCTTTCTGCAGCCTTTCTCGACGCCGCCTCTCTCATGAGGCTGGCTATTCCAGCACCTGCGTCTATCGGCCGAGACGCGACGTACGGTGCTTGTCGGCTGAATATTACAGCTAGTCGACCTGCCTCGCCTGAGTGTTCGACGTCCAACTAAAGGCCTTCTGCGGTGGATGCAGGGCTAACGCGGCCTGGTATAGCACCAGGGACGGACGCATGGTTTGTGTGCACTGTCGTTGACGCGTCTGCGGTCCGCGCTGCCAGCGGCTTTGGTACGTCACGTCAGAGAAAGCCCGGGAGCCATCATTCAAGTCTGTAATGTAGTTTGAGAAATCTGCGGGGACGTGAGACCCCTTGTTTCCCACAACGTTGACGAAAGACGCCTCAATGGACAACACCGAAGGACTTCGACAAGCCGTATGTCTTCAAGCAGCGTTCCATTTTCGATGGCGACCATCTGAAACTGCGCTCCAAGACCATTCAGACACTACTCCGGTTATTCTCCTGATCCTACCAGGCCTCGTGTGGCGGCCCCGGTCAAGGAGCCTGCCCCACAGCTCCGGGTCCAAGGTCAACTCCGCAGCCCCGGTGTTGTTGCTCGATGGTCGTCGAGTGATCCCAAGCCTTGGCACGGCTCTCTTGTCCCGGTCTATGGAGACCTACGGATGTAAAAATGCTGCTGACAAACGCTCCCGTTGCGGTAAACGTCTTCCGCGAGGTCCCTGTATATTCAACGCCGCCTCTCAAGCCTTCGGCTTCTTTACGTCCTCAACGGCGTGAGGATGCGCTCGGCTCTTGGATCGAGGGCAGTTAGAGTTGGGTGGCGGCATTATAACGTCGCCAACGCTTGCCTGATAGAGAGAGTCTGATCATTTAAGCGTCGCCAGATACCCGTAACTCGGACTAG